>JAPMOB010227304.1:0-17211 GCA_029875015.1 Lepomis gibbosus
CTTTATGAAAAGCGCTGTGAGATAACTGTTGTTGTGATTTGGCGCTATATAAATAAAATTGAATTGAAATTGAAATTGAACCATCCGAAGAGCATGTGAATGCACCGTGAGCCACTGGTTGCAATTTGTACCCAATCACCACTAGATGCCACTAAAACTTACACACTAAACCTTCAAATGACAGTGTGACAGGTTAACAAAAGTAAGCTTACCATCTTATTTTAAACTAATATTCAAGAGAATCTTCACTTCAATGACCTTGTTTGGACATGTGATGAATCTAACTTGGTCTAGGAAAGTTAAATTGTAGTAACTTAGCTTGAAAAGATAAAAATATTGATTTGATAAAATCACACCTTTCCAAATATTTGTGTTTAGAAAGAAAATTAACACTAACATGATTACAAAACACTGTTTAGTATATTTATTATCACAATAACCAAAACAATCACCAGCTACAACAGAGTGTGCTCGGTCTAGTTGTCCTTTGAGACCAGCCAGTTTTTACGTCACATGGGAACGTGTAATAAAACTATTAAGCAAGCTGTGGTTAGTGTGAGCTGTGACCTTTGCTGCTTGTCATCCCTGTGTTAAACAATAACATGAACTTTGTTGCTTTTGTCATAAGCCACGGCTCAGTTTGCTTATGCTTTTGTTTGAGTAGGAGGGATGTGGAAAAATTAATTAAGAGAGAATCAGCAATGGGTCATACAGGGCAGAGAGCTGCTGCCACACTACACTCCATAGGCTACAGCTTTCAGGAATTTGCACCTCAATTATGTCACAACTGGAGAAAATCACGGCTGATTTCTCATTTTGTAACTCCTACAAGGAGACAATATCATCATATCAGTCTTGAGATAGTTGCAACACTGATTTTCAATTCTATGCATTATGATCTGATTAGACTGTCAGATGTTAATAAAAATAAAAATAGAGTAAGTGTCTTGTTTAAGAATTGTTGGGTTTCTTAAAATCTAAAACAGAGTACGGTCTAAACCTGCTCTGAAAAGCACAATGAGATAACTGTTGTGAATTGGCGCTATATAAAGAAAACTGAATTGATTTCCAGAAGACCTTGTGTACTATTATATTTAGTCCAAACAAATTAGGAATTTCAGGCCCTCTGCTTTAATATGTTCCAACGTTCCTACAAATAGCTTTGTGTCCCCCCCCTCCTCGCTGACTTTGTAAAGTTTGTTCCTGTGTACTATTTTAGCATGTTTCAGCCCTCCCAACACAGAGAAATATTGATCAACGAGCGGCACTTTTCACTCTCTGGGTCACGCACTGCTCTTTCTCCAGCCTCCTTCCTGCCTGTAACTCCCATCGAGCTTCCTCTTCATTTCTCCTGATGAAAGAATACTGCAGGCATGGTGCGTGTAAGTGAGACGGGGTTCTTTAAGGTGCTTTGACGATCTGAAATATAAAAATCACCAATCCAGAATAATGTAATAACTCTAATCGAGGAAAAAGTGGTCACAACAGCAGTTTTTGCTGTGATATAGATGAAAGAGAGTGGAGGTGCAGTGATCTGTTCTGCCAAACTTTTCAGCAATGCAGGAAAAGAAGACTCAGGCTCAAATGTACATCTGAAATGGAAATGGACAGTACAAAAGGCATAAAGGCACAAAAAAGGATGTTCATCAGGTTTTTTGGTTTAATAAGTGAACTGACACAATTAGGCCAACAGTGACCTAAAAAGATTCTAGTCAGGAATTCATTTAGAATGTGTGTTAATGTAAAAGAGCATACCCAACACATGCACAGACACATAAAGCCAGAGATAACCAGTGTCGAGATGATGTGGGGTTTTGACATCGTTGTCAATCAGAGACCCGTGTTTGTAAAATATCTAGAAATGCATTCACTCCTGCGTATGAAAGCAACCGCCAGCAATTTAACTTCACCCAATGACAGCATGTAAATAAACAAATAAATCAGCATTTGCATGAAACCAAGAAAAACTCAAATTAGTAAGATTCAATAACAATGTTATTAAATGTGTGTTGGGGTTTTATTTGGTCACTTGGGGGCAGCAGAACAAGACAACATTATGAAATCACCATAGTAGGGATGAGAGTTAGGACATTTCCGTCGGAGCTGATGGTACTATGTTATAAAAACTTGCTCAGTCTGGGTTGGGAGTAAGATGCTGCCCCAAATTAAGGAGTTAAGTGTCGTGGGTCTTCTTCATGAGTGGGGATAAGATGGAATGCAAGATTAACAGGTAGGTTTGTGAGGCATCTGCAGAATTGTAGGTACTGTAACGGACAGTCATTTGCTGTGGGCTTGTCACTAGAAGTGACAGCGTTTGATTCATTGTTAATATATAATATTGATTAGTGCAGCTTTAAGTAACCAAGAGATTATGATTTGTTCTGATTTAAGGCTAACACCACAGTAGAGTGGTACTCCTACGTGAAAGGCACAAAGACACCTCCAAGTTTATGATCTTACCATCAACTCATTCACAGAGACTACTTGTTTCAAGTCCCAGGTCAAACTTTTTTAATTACACTTTGATACTGCTCCCTCATAGATGAGATAGGGTTGGCCTTGATATCAACAAATCCTTTGTCTTTGAGATGAAACGCCACATGAACAATGAATAAAGGAAGAAGATAACCAGCACTTACACAAAGTAAAATGAACTTAAAATAGAAACCAAATGCTTGTCTCTGTGTGTGTGTCTCTGCCACAAACTTCACAAGACATTAAAGCTTTTAAGTGCAATGCATTAAACAAGTAATGACAAAGTGCTGCACCTAAAGCTACAATGACAAAAATGTGCTTTTTTTTTATAGGGATAAATTAGACAAACGGGCAGAAACTTTGACTAACAAACGGTGTCTGATAGAAATTATAAACAAGAAAAACGCCATCTGAACCACAAATCAGTTTTTACAGGTCTCTACTAATTCCCAATTTTGGAAACTAATGTGCAGCTTCCGAAAAATCCTCTAAAAATCCTCTGTGCTTCCTGGGTGATTTGGTAAAAAAAAGCAGAGTCTATCCAACATCGCTTTAAGATCAAATAAAATATATCTTGTCAGGATCTTCTAAAAAATGATGAAATAATGATGAAATGACACAGGAAGGCAGTGGAAATGATTAAACATCCACAGACCCAAGGCAAATCCACTGTAGACTGAGCCTCCTCTGACTGTCTGAAATAACTGCACATTAAATGTTGCCTGTTTTTATTATTTTATTTACTTATTGCTGAGCAATTAGATATTTATTTTTTATTGGCCTAAATTTTTTTTCTGATATAATCAAATCATGTTTCCCCAACTAAGTAGTGGAAATTTCCGGTCCAGGCAGTGTTCCCCACCTTTGATTTGATGCTTTATTAGATTTTTTTTTTACTCGAACTTAAACCTTAAAAGATGAAATGTGTAAGTTATGGCCAGAATTTAAAAACAACAAAGAAAGGCCTAACCTGCTGCAGAGATATCTACTGAAATTAACCAGCTGGACCCAACCAGTCTTGTCTTGTAATACCACTTTGTACCACAAGATGTGACATTCGGATAGTATAGCCTCTGTGAAGGAATAGTTTATGGGTACTATGACAGTTTAAGTTAGGGTCACTTGCTGAGCTAAAGTAAGCCAAAGGTGACAGCCAGACTCAGTCTCTCCTTTCTGCCCGCTTGTTGACTGACTGATGCAGCAGAGTTGATCAATTATACATTTGTTAGGTCACCCAAGGTTGATATTATCTTTATTTTGTTTCATAAAAGAGAGCTCCACATGCTCCCAAAGCTTTTTTTAGACTAATAAATTTAAAAAAACAAAAACTCACGCAATTTAAAGAATGGAAATACTCATAACTTTTCCTTAAACAGAAAAATACAGCTGTAACTTCTAAATTTAGGTTTCTCTCTTTTACCAAGCTAAAATTAGCTTAATTGTCTTACACAATACTTAAGTTCCCATAAGTCTATGGACACTGCAGCGGATGCAAAAGGAGCCTAAGACTTCTTATAGAATCAGCAGTAGGATAAAACATAAAGGCGGAGCACACAGAGATGTAGAAGCAAAACTCCACACTGGCTGCAGTTCATAAACATGCATTAAAGCAAAGGAGAGACTGCATATTTTTTACACGCACACATACAACGCTGTGTAGCCATAGGCAATGCAGTGGCTGCTGACGCTCTCATCTGGAAAGAGCACAAGGTTCGACATTCTGTGATCCAAAATCTGGTCTAGGTTCAACCTCTCTGCTCAGTCAAATATTCAACTCAGCCTCTCTGTCCCACTGCGCTCCTCAAAGATCACAGACAGCAGAAAAGGCCTCGCACACCTCACTGAAGGTAAAAGTCACTCAGAGAACGCAGGGGTCACCTGGAGGATCCACCATGAGCATTTAAGCATTTAGTCATGGCCAGCGTGTATCTGTTGGTCACACAATATCGTGGCTGTGTTTGATTTGGGTCACTTACTGTAGCATGTTCGCCAGGTGGTGCAATTAATCAGATGTCATTTTTAATTGTATTCCATTGTTGTGCTTTTTAACCTAAACTGACCCCCATATCACCCTGACTCTCGGTCAGTAAACACATTGGACATGTAACTTTTCCACAGTGCCAGCTGAGTGTCAGACTGTGTCACCTCTCTGGAGCTCTGCCCTCCTGCAGCCGCCGAACACCAGCAGCTTCTTCTCCGCTGCAGCTGGTGATTTAACTTCTTTTTGTAACATTCTCATACAGTTTTTAATCTGTAATGGATACGTATAGTCAAGTACAAAACTTGTGTTAAGAAGACGTTAAGTAAAAGTAAGGAGTATGGAGTTTTACTCATGTAACACACTATTCAAAGTATGTTGGTGGGTAGTGTGGTTAATCAGATTCTGTCTGGCTGTCTCTCAAAGACTTCCTTTGTAGACACAGCAGTGCAGACCGGCATGTACATTATCTAGCTTGATATTGAGTCTTCTGCCAGGAGCTGCTACCTTTTCAATTCAATTCAATTTTATTTATACAGCACCAATTCATAACACAATTTATCTCATATCTCATCTCACTTTTCATAGCGCAGGTCTAGGACGTGCTCTGGAGCAGCCTTACGCCATATCAACACAGAAAAGCAAAAAAATTAGTCAATATAAGTAATTGTACCACTAATGAAAGCAATATTAAAGATAATATTAATAGGACTAATAATATTAATTGTTTTTTAGGTGGGCCCCGGCTTTAATGTGTGGAGTTCTCCCTGTGTTTGCGTGGTTCTACCCGTGTCTGCGTGGGTTCTCTGTTCCAGTTACCTCCCACCAATCACAGACATGCTTAGTTAATTGAATCAGAATCAGAATTTGCTTTATTGCCAAGTTGTGTTTTACACATACAAGGAATTTGCTTTAGAAACTGTTTTTGTGGCGAGAGGTTTTGGTACTGATGGACCGCAGCCTCCTGCCAGAGGGGAGAATCTAAACCAGTTTGTGTCCGGGGTAGGAGGAGTCAGCCGCAATCTTTCCTGCTCGCCTCAGAGTCCTGGAGGAGTACAGGTCCAGAAGAGAAGGAAGATTGCAGCCAATCGCCTTCACTGCAGAGCGAATGATACGCTGCAGCCTGCCCTTGTCCCCTTGACAGTGACAGCAGCGTACCAGATGGTGATGGCGGAGGTGAGGATGGACGCAATGATGGCGGTGTAGAAGTGCACCATCATTGTCTTTGGCAGGCTGAACTTCTTCAGCTGCAGCAGGAAGTACATCCTCTGCTGGGCCTTTTTGATGATAGAGGTGATGTTCTGCTCCCACTTGAGGTCCTGGGAGATGATGGTGCCCAGGAAGCGGAAGAAGTCTGGTGCCTCTAAAGTGTCCTTGTGACTGTTTGGGTGTACCACCCCATGTCAGCTGGAATTGGTCTCCAGCCCCCTGCAACCATGTATGCACGGTAAGGTGTTGATGAAGGATGGATGGACAAAAATGGAGGTAGATGATGGTACAAAGTGCTGGACTGTTCCTGACTCCCTCATGGTTAGGTTTAGGCTACAAAAGATGACATAGGTTAATGTTAGGAAAATATTGTTATTTCTGTGAAATGTTTGGGTTACGTGTTAGGACTGCGTCTCTTGCTTCAAGTTACTGGTGACTATGAGATATGGCAATGTCAGCCTGATGTTCAGTCGGTCTACCACTTTGATCCAGACAGAAACTATTGCCATGAAATGTGGTACATGCATTCATGTTCCCCAGAGGATGAATCATTACTTTGCATAAACTAATGATATTACTGTAAGCCTCAGATGACTTTGTTTTGCTACTTAGCAAATGCATTGTAACAAACTAAACCAAGACAATCATCGTACCTGCTGAACATCAGCGTGTTCACATTGTCAGTGTGATGTTAACATTTAGCTCAAACCACGTTCAATGTCACAGAACTGCTGGTATGGCTGTGGACTAAGTCTTGTTCATCAAAAGATGAAAATCTTTTTACAGAGTTGCATTGCAATTGTTGGATTTTCAATAATCCTGTTACTTATACATGTGCACACTAGGTGTATATTAGACAACCCTTATTTCTGTTTTGTTCAGAGAAATGTGTTTAACATGCTAAATAATGTTTAAAGCCAAAAACATTTTAGTGTCAGGTTGAAATCTGAAAGCATTTATTAAAGGTCGGAGAGAGACAGTTTTTCTGGTTACAAACATGCCATTTATCCAAAGAAGGTTGAGTGAAAGGCAAATGGACTTGGTTGAAGATACTAGATGATGTTTTGTCCCTCATCCAAGAGACTTCTTCACTTCCAAAATGACTTGGAACACAGCTATTTACCTCTGGGATTGTTGGGCAGGATCATCAATACCGCTGGTTCGTTGCTTTTCTTGCAGTACAAACACAAGAAAAGCAATCTAGTGAATGCGACCTATTGCAGTGAGGAATGCACTGAACTGTACACTGGGGAACTTAAGCAACCACGACACAAACACATGGCTCTACACAGGAGGGCTAACTCCTCAGGTCAAGACTAAGCATTTTATTTATATCTGAAGGATAAAGGACACTCGTTTGAGGACCACCAGGAGCACATTTTAGACAGAGAAGATGGATGGTTTGAAAGAGGTGTCAAGGAAGCCATCTCCACCTGGGTTGAGAAACCTTTGTTGAACAAAGTAGGGGGTCTACGCCACCACTTATCCTCCACTTAAAATGCTGTCCTTTCATCACTGGCCAGGAAACTGAACAAGCATTTCCTCTTGGCCTCAGGTGAAGATGCCAACGATGGTCGTTCAGACTTGGCCTCGGGTGGCTCTAATGACCATGACGACTGTCATTACCACAGCCAGGAGCACTAACAAACCAGCGCTATCAATGATCCTGGCAAACGATCCCACTGAGGTTAAATAGATGAGTTTCCGAACCAGTCAGTCAGAACTGAAGAAGTCTCTTGGATGAGAGACGAAACGTCTTTAACCTTCTTTGCATAACTATGACCTGGATGACTGAGAACCTTCACAGACACACATGCCATTTCTTAAATGCATGTTGTAATATTCTTTTCAAGCATGCTGTCCCATTACGCCGCTAAACTGTGCTTTTTATTCTGTTTGTCACATGAAGAGCAGCTCTACTTTCCATGCTGTGTCTCTGTTCTTTTCAAAAGGGAAAGCAAAGCCTATTGATTTAATAATCAAACCAGATCTCGCTCTTTCTCACACACAAAAATCAGATCAGTACGCTATTTCAGAGCTCAGACTTTGACCTTTGTGCTTGAACTTTTATTCCACTCACTGTCGCTTTCTTTCCTATCTTTTCCTCCATTTCTTCACATGTGAAAAGAAAGAGGTTTCCTTCTGTCACACACATTTGGCCCTGTAATTCATTTAATTATAGCTGCTCTCTGTATGCACTACTTCACTTCTGAATGAAAAGGTCATTAGATATAACCCCCAGATGCTCCCTCTCAAAACAACTACTGTCAAAGTGCCCTTGCGCAAGCACCAATCTGTTGCAGCAAATTTGCTCAGCGTAGAAGGCTATGCTTGTATTTCACAGCTCTCAGCAATAAGTGTACAGTAAATGGCAAGTGATCAGTATTTTTTCCAACCACTAGCACACCTGCAAATTTGACAATTTTTCATTTTATGTTGAAAAACAAGGAGGGAGCGAGTCTACACCGAAGACTTCCCGGTGTAGACTCCCCGTTATGGCCAGCCGTTAATTGTCAACTTGACCAGCTGCAGTGATAACAGGTCTATAGCAAGCGTTTTTTCTGTAATATAGCAAGCAGGAAAATCCTCGCATCCACCATGTTTGCATCGCTCTCTCTCTGTTTCCAAATATACGTTGCTGTCTGTTAACAAGTCTGTGTTAAGAACTTCCACGCAGCTACATGTTTTTGTGTGTCAAGGCCTTTTCAGACAGGAGCAACTCTGCAAGAAACACCACTGTATGGGTAGTGGGTTGTGCACTGCCTGCTACAACTGTATTTTCTTTATAGGCTATTGGAAACAATTTATATAATCTTCTAGAAATTATTAAAATGTAGCTTTTTGTGCTGTTTGCTTTTGGACACCAGTGATTGAACCCTCTTATCGATTGATTGACTGTTGGAGCTTATGTTCAATTTCAGTGAAGGTGTGTGTTTCGATATGATTGAAGCTTAAATATAAAAATAATCATTTAAACATTAACACTTGGACAAACTCTGTATATCTCATTCTCTTTTTTAAAGTGTAGGCTAGCTGTTTCGCCCATGGCCACTTTGAAAACTCAGATAAGCTACTTTAATGGTCAGTCCCAAATGTTTGTATTTTGTAATGTGGACAACTTTCTTCCCAGAACATACCCCGTACCTAGTTTGGTACCCATTACATCAAAGGTTAGTCTACAAAACTAGCGGTTTGCGTGGACAGGGTAACCTGGTATTGCGTCAAATTTCTGGCCTGAAAAATTGTGCCAGTCTGCTCCTGCAGGATTTTTCCTGGCTCAGAATGGGCCTTTGGGGGGTGACTTCGCGCGTCAGTAAGCATGATGGGTACGCGTTGAGTAAAGGCAATGACTTATCTAATGACCGAAATCTATACATTTTCTTGTTATTTCTGACAATTTGATAAACAATTTGTATACAACATATTAGGGATGAACGAGTACAGCATTATCTCTATCTGTATCTGTTTCTGTACTCAGACTGGGCGAGGCCTAGCCGGAAGTGGGTCGGGTTGTCTTGAAAATGGGCGGGGCTTTAACAGTATGTTATTTTAAGCATGCAATTTATATGGGTTGATCAGAAATTGTTATATTTATTGCTGATTAGAAAACTATTTACATGACAGCATCAGCATTGAGCTTCAGATCAATGGTTTTGATCACGATAACAAAAAACTATATACAGAACAAGTTTTGCAACAATGAATACAACACATGCGGTTGCGATTATGAAGTAAAATGTAATGAACAAGAGTTTTCATACTCAACATAACTTTCTTTTTTTAACTTTTAAGTTTTTTGAATGGTTAACCTGCTCCGAGCAGGTCATGTTCCAGAAAAGAGATTAACACAGACAGCTACCCAATGAGGATTTTCATTCAATCAGAACACAGATATTGACTTGTATTACTCGTATAATACTCGTACTTGGCAAAAATGCTTTATCCGTACCGGATACTCAACCCTACATCATATATAACATTAAATAGAAAGTATAATGTTAGTATAATACTATATTTACAGGTTCCACTTTAATTGGATAATCTGCCTACAGATAGCTGCGATGGACTGGCGACCTGTCCAGGGTGTACCTGCCTTTCGCCTGATGTCAGCTGGGATAGGCTCTAGCCCCCCGTGTAAACAGGATAAGTGATAAGCTGTTAACGATAGATGGATGGATAACCTACATATAGTTTATTATTAGAGATTTAGCTGTTTCACAATTAAAAGCATTTTCTGCCGACACCACAGTGGTTAAGGTTTGATTATTGCAAATGTTTGTGTACTCATTATAATTTCAGGTAATAGTACAGGCTACTATAGTTTTCCACTAGTAGTATAATATTAATTTTAATGGACAAAACAGCAGTTTGTGTGGGTTGTTTTCAGTCACTAAATTATTGTACAAGAAAATGCTCTACATGGTGGTCAGTCTCTCTTTTGTTTGTGCAAATTAACTTTAATGTTTTTTACTTCATACTTAAAATGTGTTCATTCTTTCATTCATTCATTCAAGGTCTGAAAAAGTCTAAAAAAGTAAAAAATTCAAAATCAAAATTTTAGAAAGTGTTAAATTCCCTGAAGTATTGTGTTCTAGGTCATAAATAATTTTAAACAGGTCTTACTTTTGCAACATCCATGTAGGACTGCATGTTGTCAGCTGCTGTGTTGTCGCCGTAGTCAGAGTGAGGCTCGGGAGCACACATGCCGCTACATCCCGACCTGATACCTTCACATTGAAAGCAGGAATAATAGTGGCTGTTCAAGCAACAGAGAAAACAGGTGTGTGCTTCATTTCTAAGTGAGGACCATTGACAAAAAGGCAGTGAAAATTAGATTTCTTAATAAGTGATCTAATTGGAAAAACTACATACAGGCCCTTTAAAGCTAAACTATTCGTGTTCCACTTTTACTTGAGTCAGCCTTGTTTAATCTATTCAGCAACATATTATGCCAGTCTCTTGTAGTCAATATGTATTTTGCTGCAAAATTGGAAAGAAAAAATAATGATGTAGAGTTAGCGTGCACACAGACACACACACAGAGAACACAGCACAGGACATATAAGGGAACAGCTCGGTGAGAAAAGCTTTTCAGAGTGTTTTAGGATCAAAATCTCTCGGGCACAGCTAGAAACTCAGCATTTTAGCTTGACATGTTTTGACATGGGACTGTACACGACGCACACAAAACTGCACTCTGAAGCAGCTTAGACATTTATACACATGCATGGTTAAGTCCATAACACTAACTGTTATTATTATGATCATTATTATTATGATAAGTATTTTTATGTAACACACATTTGGTCTCTCAGTAAAATACTGAAAATGTCCCTGGGGTTTAGCATTCCATTCTCAAACAAACTGGAATCCACTAAAGTACCTGTTTGATGCTCAGTGACATTATACCCAGTTCACAAGTGATTATTGTTCTGTTGGTTTGGACTTGAACTGACTTGAAAGAATCTGCATAAAAGTGTAATAAGTCACAATCTAAACTACAATAAATTATTCTATAATGATTGTTGAAATACAGTATATAATATGGAGCACCCATTTAATCTACCTAAACTGAAGCTAGGTGTCTAGCACATGGGTGCTTAAAGCAACATTATGTAGTATTTTTATCTTAAAATAACAGCTTCAGAATCATTTTGATGGTACACTGACTTGACTCCCCCGGGCGGGTGGAAGAGAACAACTTAATGCTTTATGGCACCTCAACAAAACTCCAACAAGCAAGCTATGAGAAGAAGCACAGTATAGAATGTAGAATGTGTTGTTTGGATGAAGTTAGATTGGTATTCTCAATATGGATATCATGATATCCAGGCTGATGACCAGATTTGTGCTTAAGCAGGCAAGGAAGACAGGACGTGATTATATGATGCTCGTTAAAGATATGCATGGCCTTGACCGGTGAGCAAGGAGGAAGTCATACACAGCATCTAAAATGCTTGGTGGTCACCATATTTCAGCTGTTGAATATTTAACAACCTTGGTTGAGCTCCCTTTAACATCACTGTTGTGTGTGCAGCCTATAACGACAGGCTGGCATTTTCACCACCAGTTGCACACAAACCACAACACTCAGAACAGGACCAATGATTTTGGTGAGGCTGTTTAAAACAACAGCAAAGGGGGCAAAATTGACCACGTTGGCTGCAGGGACAGCTGCCTCACAAGTACAGCTGCTGCTGGGGAGCAGAATTTGACTCTGACCTACAACAAGCCGACTAACCATGACTGTGTGACTATCCATCCATCATCAACTGCTTATCCTGCGTACAGGAGCACACCCTGGACAGGTCGCCAATCCATCGAAGACAAACAACCAGTCACACGCACACATAAGGACGATTTAGAATCACGCAAAAGGCGGGGATGACCGGAGTTTGAACCCACAACCTTCTTGCTGTGAGGTAACAGTGCTATCCACTGGACCACCGTGCTGATTTCAACAAGAGGTGTGAAGGAAAAAAAAGAAGGAAGATGCTATTACGTTTTGTATATTATGCTATTATGCTAGTTGTGCCAGGAAATGCTTCCCACCAAGGACACGACTGGCGACAATCTACAAGAATTATTGACCCTTCCTTAGTTGCATTGCTGTGTTGGGGACAGATTTGACTTCACTCCCAGAAAGTGAGTAAATGACACTTATTTACTCAAAAGGCAGAAAGCACCCCGACCTCAGATGTAGTCCCAGACAAAGCAGCTGAAAACCATTTAGCTGCTCTGATATTGAAAAAACTGGAAGTCATCAAAACAGCGGTAGCAGACATCTGGACTAATCAGTATTTAGCCAAGTTGAGATTTCCCAAGTGTGAATAGAGTGCTCTGTGATTATAAATTCACATTTTACAAAGTGTGTCACTTTGTTTTGATGAAATTTTTCAGTTTCTTGACACAGTGGCATTTATTTGTTTACATATTATTATGTGTGAGGTGTAACAGCTATCTAGAAAGTAAGATTTATGATGTAAGGCAAAACTGAATTTGTTTGCTTGGTCAAAGACATTAGCCCCAAAACAGAATTTGGCTGCAAGCAAGTATTTAGAAGTTATAATTATAGAACTAAGATAGTAGGCTAAAGCTTGAGGAATGTTTCCTCTCACATCATTGAAGATTTTGAATTGAGTGTCAACCAAGGTTTGCTTTTTAACTTCTTCTACAGTCAAACAAACAAGGAGGAGATGTTTACCAGAATGTACCCCAGTGATGATCCTGTCCCTCAGGATGAAAGCCATCTGTAAATTGCTGAGCCAAGTCGCTTGGCCAAAGATGGACGCTGTCATCATAGGGTAAAGAAGAGATTTTACGTGTGACTTGTCAGGCACAAAGAAGGGATTTTTGGAATTTTTTTCTAGTGATCATTAGTGAAATACAAGTCATTGTTGAAATGTAACAAATCTTTTTAATCATCATTAATATAAATAAATTCAGTCATAAGCCAGCGATTTATCAAAGTACAGGTTTCTGCTTTCAGCAAATTACCTTAACATTCCTGCAAGGAACACAATAGACAAGCCACTTAATCTCTGCAGAGCGGAGCAGACAGCCGCTCCAGACATGCTTCTGGGACTGAAACGCGCTGCGGCACATCTAAAGGAATCACAAACATTGTGTAGAACAGCAGCGATCAGCTCCGGCAGCAACGTGACGCAGTCGGGCCCAGTGGATTCCATGGGTGAATGAGTTTGGTGGCTGTCTCTGCTTGCTCAGCTTTCTCTGGGGATTTTCAGGCAGGGTGAGGCTTCGGTCAGCAAGGTCTGCTTACCCTGAGGGCAGGGACGACCCCTGACATAGGTCCAACCAACCCCATCACCGCACGGAGCTGCAGAGGGGTCTGCACATGAACACTAAAGATGTGCGATATGTATATCCAATACCAAGTAATTATTTATTTCTAGTTTAACGTGACCTCTCCCCTGCCATTTCTGTATTTCTGAGGGAAATAAAGCTTAAGGCTGTAGCCTTATCAATCCCAAATAATAGCTGCATAATGACAAGACATTATGTCATATTCTTTAATTTTAATTAAAATCCCGCTCAGATCCTGCTCCGCTTCATATCATCATATTATTCTGTGTTAATCTCAGATGTTTAGCAAAGTTTGAAGTGTTGCCAAAGTATTTCACTGTCTTTGCACGCACATCACACAGAGCGTCAACTTTATATTCACAGCTAAATTACAGCCAGACGTGACTGCTTTTATATGTCACATTGATCCTAGAGCAGGAAACGTTGGTATCAGATATATCAATACTTTAGTATCGATCCGCACATCACTAATGAATATGCACCCCTACAAATAGCCTACAGATGGGCAATCATATGCTTTTATCTATCTATATGCTTATATTATATATACCTCAAATACAAATATGCAATTTTTCTTTCCATCACACCACGGCAGCCCTGACAAACAATGACTTATGTTTTTTGTATTTGACCACCAAATCATGACCCCAGAAATTCAAGAAACATTGCTTAAGCAGTTTTAAGTAAAGGTGGATTTATTTGTTTATTTAAAGTGCAAGTTGAAAGATAAAACAGACAGCAAGGATTTCTTTGCCGCCCTGTTTTGCAAATGCCGACTGCAACGCGCTCACTCGATACTGGACCAATTTCGAACAATGTTGTCCCCCTTGGACACATAGACAGAAAACATGGGAACATAATGTCCAGGTTGAAAAATACTAGTGACATTATCCTTTAATGCCAAAGCAGAATTTTAATAGCTATATAGCATTTTCTTTTATGATAATATAAGAAAAACGTATGCATGTTTGTAAAATTCTTTTTCACCAACTGACTTATTAAATGTCAGAGAGATGTCCGATGTCAGCCAACAGACATTCTAAGACACCATAACCCTTTTGATGACTGCTGACTCATAAATGCCAAGACATAAATAGAGATTTTAAAAAAAACAGTGCAGTAAAATAGAGTCAAAGCAGCTTATTATTAGCAGCATTTAGATATATGCAGTATGCTGCTGCTGGTTGATGGAGTTACAGGAAACTTATTTCCTGCTTGTATTTTGGAACTAAAACCTCCCATTTAAAGAGGTGGTATTATGCTCTTGGGCTTTTCCCCTCTCCTTTATTGAGCTATATATCTTTTTTGTGCATGTAACAGGTTTGCAAAGTGAAAAAATCCAAAGTCCAGCCCAAAGGGAGTTCCCATCTGGTAGAGATGTCTCTCTGCAAGTTCATGGTGCTGACCGAATGAATACTGATGCCTTGGATATTCTTTGACTTGTTCTCTAGCCCTACTGTCATATTTTTATTACTTACCATGTGAAATATCTAAATAATACTGGATGGACTGGCAGAACATTTTAAGACTCTCAGAGTTCTCATGTGATCCTCTGACTTAAACTCTATTGCTATGAAATTTGCCTCACACATTCAATTTCCCAAAGGATGAATTCAAGTTAGGGGGTCTCCTGACCATTATTATATACCATTATTAGATTAACATTTCAGTTTGTATAATATGTATGACATTCCCATCAATGACAGCCATACACTGTGTTTAGTGCTGATTACCAAATGTTAGCATGATAACATGCTAAACTATGATAGGGACCATGGTAAACATTATACCTGCTTAACATTAGCATATAAGCATTGTCACTGTGAGCATGTTAGCATGCTGTTAGCATTTAGCCCTACAAGCTGCTCTTATCAATACTTGGATGGATTATCAGATGTAAAATGTAAATGGTGTCGCTAGTGACAAACCCACATAGAACCCCCGTCGTGTCTATGAAGATTTATAGCGTCTTTCAGCTTGGCTCACAACTTTACTGTTTTGATTCACTGCTCTCACAGAGTTGTTTCCTACAGCAGGCTGCTGATTCCAACAAAAAAGCACTAAAAACTTGATAGATGGTGTACGGTCTACCAGGTGACCTACTGAGGCGCCCTCTTTCTGTTTTTGTACAGAAATTGAACAGTTTAGTCACAGTGGGCTGCTGTTTGAAAGAAGACAGAGAGGCAGTGTAGAACAGTGCAAACAGGAAACAGGCAAGTTGAAAATGAAAGCAACCTGGTACATCCATCCTGGTTGTCACCCCCTGACAGCGAACTTGTCTGCTTGCTATGCTTTGCACACAAACTCCCTATTGTTTGTTAATGAGTGGTTTACATATCAATTATAAAGCAGTGCATGCTGAGCTTAGCTACAGCTGCTGTTGAAAGCCAGTGAGAATCCAGCATCGCTTCAAAGAAAAAGCAGATAAAAGTCCTTAGATGTACAGAGTATAAATTATAGGATGCGATGGGTCACACAGTGTATGAGCATGGGCTACCAAGAAAAGGCATCTTTGAGCAATACAGTACTGTGACAGTATACTTTTATACGTAGAAAAGTAGTTATTGTTTCCTGTCAGAGAAAAAAAAACACACCCCCTTCTGTAAACAATTCTGCCATGTAAATTATAAATTCTCCAGTTAACCATCTATACTCTACAACACATAATGGAGATGAAGGCCGAAATGCATTTCTCAGGAGGCAGGTTACATCCTGAATGGGTCCCCAGTCTATCACAGCACTAACATTTACAAACAAACACATTTACACCAACTTGAATCACCGTTTCCATTTTAACAATTTTACATGTCTTGGAATGTGGTGGATAGCAGAGCACTCAGACTACGGATTTGAGGATCTTGTTGTTTGGCTAAAAAAGCTATCGAGAGCAGCTATGTAAGCTCTTAATTCAAAGAGCAAATAACTAAAGTATAGAAATTATATGTAATTATATAACCTTTTAGCTTAGTTGTACAGATATTAGGGATATGAGGCATTTCATACCACCAGAACGAACTGATATCATAAAAAAAAAAAAGTAAAAAAAAAACTTGTGGGGTGTTTATTGTTTTTATTTTTCCACATTTAGAAATCTTTTGTATCAGAATGTGTGTTTATTTACTAAAACGTCTGATTTTGTATTTTTTTAATTTGACACAATTTCAACACTTTTGTCAATCATTACGGTTTATTGCATAAGCTTTAAGCTTGGGTTGGACAGATTTTAGGGATGTGAAGCATTTGAAGTACTCCAAGAAATGTTCAAATGTTCATTCATTGTTTGTTAACAGATGAAAGGGATAGATATGTTCAAAATTTTAAGTTATTTTAGTTTATTTTTAGAGGTATACCTTACTGTGGCTTAAGTGTTCTACTGTGGTTTCTCTTTATAAGATAAGCTGTATGGAAAACCACACACAGGGGACTTGCAAAACGGATATTAAATGTTACATTTTGAGTGGACTGTACTGACAGGGTACAGTACTGAACTACTGTGACTTAATTGACTCTGCAAGCCTGACCGTTGCGCTTACTGTACACATTGTTTAAAATGTGTTTCTTCATGCATTTCAGTACTTCATACAATGCTGTTTGTATGAAGTTACACATTTTTTTAGAAAGAGTCCTAATAGCTACAAAGAAAGGGGCTCTTTGACATTATAATTTGTGATGATGCTGTACAAGTGTGTGTGTGTGTGTGTGGGAGTATATATGTCATTGTTGCC
>JAPMOB010227307.1:0-23017 GCA_029875015.1 Lepomis gibbosus
ATATATATATATATATATATATTTTGTCAATTCTGATTTCAATTATAATCTATTATCTGTTTTGAAAAAAGAAATGTAATGGCTTAAACTGCTGTTGCCCTCATGACAAACAAGTTAAGCCAGGACAGGTAACCAGTCCATGGTTCCAGGCTTACATTCCCACCTTTAGTATTTCCAATTCACTTCACCTACGTGCTTTCGGTCTATGGTAGGAAACCATGCAAAAACTCCACACAGAAGTTTGCCATCCATATTAAACCTCAAAGTGTGGATATACATAGTCTAAAAGAAATACCATGACACATCGGTTTTACCTGTATGACACATGCAGAGAGTGCAATCAGCTGCCTAATTAATCTGTGATTAAACTACATTTAATGTGAATGTAATAAGTGAAACCATAAAACCCTGATCATGAGCAAAAAATTTTGACGCAATGAGACAATGAGATACTTCAATCATTATTTCAAAATAACGCGAGTAAAATATACATTTTTCTATACAGAGTTCCTCCTGATTCAGCGATCACTTCATGCAATTTCCGTTCAATTTCTGACATAATGATTGATGCTACTTGTACTATGTAAATTCTTACCAAGTAAGTGGACATGTTGTAATATTTTAAATAAAATCAATAGTAGTAATGAGCATGCATTTCTGTCTCTGTCAAAGCCCTGATACAAAATGAAAATATTTGTGTACCAAAAACTATGTTTCTTATAGTTTCTACACTGTGCAGCACTTGATTAATGTCTAGATTTTGGTGTCGTTTGTAGTATATCTGTCTTTCAAATTAACTTAATATCAATCAAAGCAATTCAGAATTTAATTGCCTGCAAAGAACGGCTCAATTTGTAGTAATTTCTGTAATTGGTTAATAGACTGATAATTGATATATGATTATGATAACAAATATGTGTGTTGCTTGCTCTCAGTAATTTGCTTATGAATAAAGAAGAGACCATGATTCATTCCAAGAGATCAGATGAATCTGTGAATACCTGCAGGCTTAAAATAACAGTAGGTGGAAATGCTATAGCTCTCAGTTTGGTACAGTCTAGCACAGCATACGGTAACTTTTTAAACATGATTTCTTTTGACATTTTTAGTTTATAGAAACTCATCTTACTTCTCTATTATTCATCAAAAGAAGATTAAGCCCTTGCATTTTTTTCCTAAAGGAGGAGAGCTGACTTGAATGGATTATCCAAAGTTGACATCCTATTCTTTAAGGAGAAAGCTGCTGTGTTATGTCAAGGCACCAGGGGCTAGTAGATAAAGTTGGATGACAGTGCATTTGATTGTATCGTTATCCGTATGAGCTGTTAACATTTAAACAGGACATGTTCATTAAAATATTCACCCTGTGCACATGTTGGTTGCTGAAATTAAGTAAATGTAAAACTGCTTAAAAGTCAAACAACACAACGAAGAACAAAAAAATTACACATTTCTCACCAGCTACACAAGCACCAAATGAACATCACAACTGACCGTTTGATAAACCCCTCCCTTGAACAGTGATTGTCCAATCAAAGCTTGGCAATTGCAACTAGGCACCGTCTATCAAGGTTTTCAGGAGGCTGTAGTAAGAGTGATACTCTGCATATTACCCTCTCCAATACAAGAGCCAAAATGTAAGGAATGGATTAAACAGTGTGTTTGTCTGTAAGCTGCAAACATTAGCATAATAAACTACTGTACCTACAGAGGTAGGCAACCAAGCACTACACCAAGGCCAGGGGCATTTCAAACTACATTATTTTTTTTAAAAATCTCAGGACTAGCATATGCACTGTAGTTCCACAAAGTATGGGAGCCGGAGATGCTAGCATATCAGAGATATGATTGACAAGTCCTGATCCTGAAAAGTGAAACATAGGCTATTTAATAAATACAAGCAATAAAGCATTGAGCAACTAATGTTTTTCTAACTTGTCCAAGTATGGATGCTAATCAGCCAAACGTTTATGACGTCTGTATGAAAAAACAGTGAACTTTTCCTTACAGTAATGATAATATTAACTCTTATCTCTACAGTGGAATAGCCTATGGCTTACAAGAACAATGCTGTTTTTTATTCCTCTAGATGAATTATCAACCAGCCATCAAGAACTCATTTAAAGGGTTCTGGTTTTAAAAGGAGTCTAATGTTAGCTTAATTAGCTGTCTAGCTAGCTACAGAAGTTTACAGTAGGAAATCTTCCCTGTTATCATCAGTAAAATCTTCTCTGTTGTAATCTGTAATGTAAACATGAGCTTCTGCTGGTAATAGCCTTTTGATGTTCAGCATTTTAAGTTGTACCTGTCTCAAAATCAGGGTGCCAGAAGATTTTAAAATATAAAATTTCACAACATGACAAGATAATCAAATAATAAGTTCTTACAGAAATAAGGGAAAAATTGAGTACAACTATAACTTTTGTTTTGGTGAATATTCTATTTTAGAATAAAACATCAGACTTTATCAGGAATAGAGGGATAGTTCCAGGTGATGTTCCACGCCAGCCCGCTCGAAACCCGGACCTCAACCTTGTGAAATTGTTTTGTTTTCTTAAGCCACATTTTGTTTGCAAACATTCACTGATTAGACCACATTATTTTTACTGAAAATTGTACTGTTTGTATGTACTAGTGGCACAAACGCATAGACTATTATTATCCTTATTTCTTTGCTTAACAGCTGTGGCGTTTTTTGGGGGGTAGCCAAAGGGGCCAATGCCCCTGTAACACAGACCTTGTGATACAGACCCCATATGGCCTCTTGTAGACAAAAAGTCTACAATAATCATAGTAATATATCTTCCTTGTGACGATATGGAGCTGATGCAAAAGGCATCACAAATGTGTCTCAAATAGCATTATCCTTTAGGATGTTACACCACCACTGTCCAGTGCTAGTAGTAGTAGATATTCCTGACAGAAAGTGTACACACTGCAGCGGGAGCGCACATGCATTCAACGATGAAGAGGGACTTTCGACTTCACGAAAGTAAATGAAAAATATAACATGTGGATTGTTTCATCTATCGTTTTAGTATTGTTTTATCAACGAGGTTTTTGCGGAGCAAACTAGCACACGGATTATAAGAAGGCTCCTTCAGGCTGACGTTATCGTTGTGTGTTATTAAACTTATTATTATTCATTGCACTGAATTGAGAATGTCTAAACAAAACAAGCATGTAGTTTTCCTCGTAAAGCAAACAATTCTTTGGCAGTAGTCTGACAATGTTATAACTGACCACGTAGTTAATCACTCACACTCACACCACAAATATCTACACCATCGATATTGTAAAATCAAGATCACTGTAATCAGTTTAACACATTGCTCGCCTCAGTGTTACATCTACTTGACTCGAAATGTACATTAAACTGAATGCAGCATTGTAGACAATATTTTGTCCATAATCCATGTTTCCATCGCATGGATAGCCTATGGATATTGCAGGAAATTGTTCTGAGTCCCCTGCTTAAAGGGTAAATTATTATAACAATTTAACAGTGCATTGCATTTAAACAGCACAAAAAGCAACAACAGTAACATACTGCTCCTACCAGGCTGAACATGCAGTTAAGTTGCAGTTAGTAATGCAGTTAGTAAAAGTTATGGTGTTAAACATATTATTTCAGACTGTATGTGATGGTTTCAACCTGCCATAAAATATACCCCCCTTTATCATTCACAGATACTATCAAGTATTTTGTTTAGTGTGTACTTCATATCAGGACTAATAACAGGGGTGAATATGGAGAAGTTTGTTGTTTCCTAGCAAAAGTCATCGTGGGATACAAAATACAAACTGGGATTCAGAGAATGTCTAGTACACTTGACTCTTATACTGTTCATTAAGCCTTACAGAGAAGTGTTGCATCAAAGAATGTACTGTAACTTGAGCTAAAGTTAACAAGAATGTTTTTTTTAAATAATGTAATTTAATAAAACTATAACTAAGTTAATGAAAAGATCCTGCTACTGAAACAAATAACTGTCCGGCCCCTTCAATAAAATTGGTCTAAAACCACCACTGCTTAACTGTTGCTAGAATTGCTATCTTTTTAATATGTGCAATTTATTTTTGATCAGCAGCTGCTTTACTTCCTTCCCGCTAACACATTATGATAATGGGCGTGGTTTGAAGGCTCTGCATGGCCACAGCTGGATATACTTGTATAATTGGTGGACATACGTGGGCCGAGCAACCGTGATAAACGTCATCACGTTTTTGGCGCAGTCTCTTCTGTGACAAACTGTATTTTGAAGTTCAACTTCCTTCACAGTTGGCTGTGGCTGCAACCGACTATACTTGCTATAAGGCACAAAATATAAATAAAATGGCTGTTAATGCACTTCCTGTGTGAAGAAACATAGTAATTAATGGATTTACCCCCCCAAAACCTTAGTGTGTGCTTTTGCCTCCTATAATTATATCCACATCAGATAGTACACACCGCAAACATACCAAAATAGAAGCACCGGCATACAGGCGATAGGAGGGGCAGAGAAACTGCATGAGCATGTGTGTGATGTTGAGAGGAAGCAGGCAGAAGTCATTCTCAGAGCTCCATACAATCTTCTAGCCTATTCCCTTGACATTATACTCTTAAGATTCCTCCATGCTTTATGTAAAAGATGTTACCTCTTTGAAAGATCAACAGAATACACTCTTGATGACATTAATAAGGACTTTTGCGGCTGCAGAGGAGACACAACAGCAGCAGGAGGAAAGGAAACCAATTTCCCTGCTGATGTTTGTGCTCCCACAGCACCCCGGGTGGTCAGTCTGTGAGCATGCTGTTGTATTGTAGGTGTTGGAGGGGAACAATTGGCAAATAACCTCTAATAGATGAGTCTACAACAAGTGAGGAGCAAGCTGCTTCTCTATAGTACAATGCAATAAAAAAGACACATTTGTTGTTTTCTTTCTGAGGATTTAGGGTTGGGAGGTTTTATTAACAAAATATCTACCTAATGGCCTTGCACATGCTCTATTGCCAACCATAATGCTGAAATGGCTGGTGTATGTCGTTAAAATACACTACAAAGAATACCAATGATTGTGGGCTTCAATATATGAGACATTTCCAAGTTGAATTTCCATCCCCTCAGGCTGTGAACGTCCAACCGCAGCTCCTCATTTTCAGAGAGGGAAAAAAATAACAATGCTTGTATGCTCTCGCACAAATAAAGTGCATCTGTTTGGCTCCTCATTTCCATGCAGCTGTCTGGGTCAGGGAGAGTCGATGATAGATCTGCTGACTTCCAAATGAGTTTCAGTGGAGCAACCTTTATTTTGCAATAACAACTAATGTACAGATGTAGAGGATAACAGTTCATATAATGGCCCGTGTGCTGTCAGAACAGCCTAACATGGTTGATGTATTACAAACTCGCTCTATCTCCTGATTTCTGTCGGTCTATCGAGCAACTTCATTGCTCAAAGTCAAATAATAAAGAGTGATTGAATCTGATTTCTACTGTGCATATTATATCAGGCAGTTGTAGAGGAACAGTATTTACTTTAGAGTTACTATTTAGGCAGTTTATGTGGTACCAGTGAGGCTCCTTTATGAATCCATCCTTGCCTCTGAATATTGAGAGAGAGGGAATGACCCACTGTGTTGCAAGAGAGACGCAACAAACATGGCAGCGCCATTGAACCTCTGTCCCCTGCAGGAGGGTTCAATGTGTGTTCAAACTGAACCGGGCTGGATACACCCCTGCTATAATGGGCCTTATCTGACAGAAGGATTAGTGTTCAGCAGAGCAAAAACACCATTTAGCCATGGTCAGCTGGGAGGGCGCTACAAACCCCTGTGTGGTGCATTGGCTCTGTGATCTTTCAGCAAATGAAAGGAAACAGGGGAGCTCTGACTTTGCCTCATTACTGCGGCATGTGTATTTATTGGAATTAAGGAACAATATTGTGAACACAAGTAACCAGCAAGGCCAAGAAGAAGAATGTGAAAGGATAAGGACAGTGGAGTTCACTGGGTGAGTTAACTAGCCTTAGTGGAATTAGTAGGCCACAAGAAAAATCGCATAACCTTGGTGGCTCCCCCTGTTGTTTAAAGTGTTTTTTAGGACTGTCATCTGACAACAAAACAAATATTAAAAGGGAGTTGTTAAACAGCCAGGGGGAACGACTAAAGAAATGCACAGTGGATCAGTTGCTCATCTTCTGTTCCACTTCAAAGGATCATCTGCCATTAACCGTCATCTTGAGGTAATTTGGTGGAATATGTTAGGACCTTGAGTGTTTAATATATCTTTTCTTGTTCGATCGAGCTCGTCCACCTGCTGTGAGGAGCAAAAATATAAAATGCCCGTGAGTTTACCTCGTCCTACTTAGTGACGGGAATGATTTATCCCCAAAAATGTACTCTTTTTATTACAACATTATTCACACAGAAATCATATCCCTTCACACATATTTGCACACTGTAATAATCAAAAATCGGATCCCTCTCATCTTACCACTGTTTCTATGGCAACAATTAAGACTTCAGACCACCGGGGATCTGAATTAAAGATAAAGGCAAACTAGGATCCCCTGCATTCAAAAGAGCATATGTCACAAACACTGGGTTGTACACCACAGCTCCACTGGTTTGGAACTGACAACTTGGTGCAGCAGTGGACATTTTTTGACCCTGTGCTGGCCTGCTCTGTCTGAGGACTGAGCAGCAGTGATTCATCTTCACATGTTGCCCTTAGCTTCTTCCCCGTAGAGGATCTGCACAGTCTACCATGCTGTGAGGATACAAAAGCACTTTGTTTTCAAAATGGGAAACAATTTACACCACAGCAATAACTGGAAAACACTGTTTTGCTCTGGGACTCCTTATTATTATTGGAGAAATGTGATTCTTCTATTCATTTCATCTTTAGAAATATATATACAAACAAACATATTTAAATTCACTTTAAAGCTTGTGTTTCTCCTCTTAGCTATGACTTACTGCAAACTTGAAAACTTTCCTCACATGTATGACAGTTTTCTTTATTGATTTTCTCAAAGCTGGCTTAGCTGCCCTGGATCGTGTCTGTAAAATCAATGGACGGTGATTAACTTTGCATCATCATTCCCCTTTAGCTAGGCTAACTGTTTTCTTTCGTATAAGGCCTGTCTCTTTTCAGCAGGAAACAATCGTAATAACCAGAATGGAGAGTTATAAAAAGACATGATCGGATTTCAACTTGATTTTTAGTATTTTTTCATGCTCCATCAATGACAAGAAGCTCATTATGAGATCTTTTTCTCGATTTTCTTAAACTACACTACTTATATCATTATTCCTGAGTGTATGGAGGGAAGTTAATCAGTTTGTGCAGAGTGATATACTGCATGGTGTTTTTGTCCTGGCACCTGCTATTGATCAGCCCAGCCTGTACAAATGTAATGTGATAAAGCCCCAGAAAAATCAGCAGAAAAAAATTGAATTTTTTTTATTTAGTACATTTTTAAAATTTTCCCTTTATTCTCCCATTCCTACCACTCTGTCTTCCTCACATTTATGCTGTGCTGAGTCAGATGAGGTTTACTGCTTTTATTGCTTTGATGTGATGATGGGCAACTCTAGCAGGTTACTATTGATTTTGCAGGCTTGATGAATCAAACCTGCAGGTACGTACAGCGCATCAGATGGCTGTGGCTCAGGAGTTTGGCAGCCATCAGTGTGAGAGTCTGCATGTGTGGACAGGTGAATGAGAATTGTAAGGAGCTTTTTCCATATAGATAAAAAAGTGTCTCACTGACTAAGTGTAGTCCATTTAGTTTTTTGCCCCATCTCCCACTGAGTTCCTATACTCTCATCTGAGCCTCCCCATAGTTGCCCATCATTTACTATCTATAGAAGCTTGTTACACACAATGCAAGTTGTGCTGCTAACACAGCTTCTGCCATTACAGACACAAGAATTACCATATCCCACTTTTAGCCCAATTGGGATGTAGGTTGGTGTATAATACTGTACTGCCTGGAGCCTAGTGTCACATACATTGTAATATACTCCCCATTTTCTCCCTTGAATTGAAGTTAAGTGGAATATGTTTTATTTTTTCTGAAAGGCTCAGTAATTGTTCCAAGGGACATTACAAAGTCAAACAAAAGAATACTGACATTCACTGTATGAAACCCGAAACGACAGAAAAAACATCTCTCTAAAATTCTGTTTTTCCGATAGCAGATAATGTGATAATGCTCGCCACTGAGGCATGCCTGGACCGCAACCACTTCAAGCCTCCGCCTGAACAGTATTTACTGTTTGAAGTGGCTGGTACAAACTATTACAGGAATTTCAGACCTTCTTTTGTTGTCCTGTTGTCTGACAAAATTTCCCAAAGGTGTTTTACTGTCACAGTATGGAGTCCTCCACTCTCACGTTCCTGTATGTCCCTCTGGGCCCAAGTATCCATTAAAAACAGTCGCCCCGTCGTTCAAACTGCCTGGAAATGGTCGAATGAAATCATCAGGGACACAGAGCTCATTTAATTACATGAGGAACCGTTCACAGGCACTCCAAAGAGAAACACTAGTATTATTTGCTATAGATATACTTTAGCATTGGTTTTGCAACATCCTTCTAGAAAATCTACCATTACATTGCTAAGTACTGTGAAGCTGCAATTTAAACATAAAACACAATAGCAGAAGCACTTCAGCCAGCATATGTATGTTATATTTTTCTCTGAGCCTTGTTGAGCTTGGTTGTAAACAACCCCTGCTAGCATTGCACACTATAATCAGGTACCAGTGTCTAGAGTACAGCATATCCCTGTCTCAGTAATTCAATTCCTGCACATGTGAGTGAGGAACAATGTTCAATGAGACCTGGTCAGTTTAATCAATCACATCAGCTGATGACGAAAATATATATAGATGGAACGCCATAACCAGGTAGCTGGCATAGTGTACAGGAACATCTGTCATGGGCTCAAAGTCCCAACATCAAAATGGAAGACACCTCCTAAGGTATTTGAGAATGACCGAGCTAAGATCCTGTGAGACATCAAGATCCAGACTGACAAACTGGTGATGGCTAACCAACCAGACATCGTGTTGATCGACAAACAGCAGAACAAGGCAGTAGTGATAGATGTGGCAATCCCAAGCGACAGCAACATCAAGAAGAAGGAACACGAGAAGCTTGAGAAATACAAAGGGCTTAAAGAGGAGCTAGAAATATTTGGAAAGTAAGAGCAACAGTGGTGCCAGTGGTAAATGGAGCACTGGAGGCTGTGACCCCCAAACTGAGAGAGTGGCTACAGCAGAGGTCCGGAAGAGTGTAGTCCTAGGAACAGCTAAAATACTGTGCAGAACCCTCAAACTCCTAGACCTCTGGTAGAGGACCCAAGCTTGAGGATGACACATACCTCCCCGCAAGGGGTGAGAGGGGATATATATTTATAGTAGTGTGTATGTATATAGTATAATGTAGGTATATATACCTACATTAAAAAGAGACCTTCCCCAGGTGCTTGCAAGACGGGAAATTGGGGGTTTACCTTGACTAAGACAGATAAATCACAGGAGAATAATGAATTGCAGATCATGCGCTGGAGTTTCCTACCATTACATACAGTGCTAAGTATATTTTATTTTTAGGACTAAACTCATAAAAGAAAGGCTCAAGTAAAACCAAAGACATCGTTGCAGCAAAGCTATTTTTTCAGTATTGCTGTTACAAACCAACTCCAGCCCATAGAGAATACGTTAAGGGTGCTTGCATTCCTATTTATTCTTGTTTATTTTGAGTGGGAGTTGTTGAAATGCAGTAAACTGTCACATGGATTTAGACTTGCCAGGAATCTGGGAGGCAGTATTGTCTTCATAGCTGTTTGGATGAAAGCATGAATCCTACTTGCCTCTGCAGACGGAGGAGGCTTTGTTTTGCACTCACTTTTGCGTTCATTTCCTCATTCATGCACTCTTTCACATGGTAAGAGATGAAGGTCAGTGGTTTCATGCCTCGTTGTCACATTATTGTGGGTTTCTTGAAAAACAAGATATTGCGATGATTGGTAACTTTTTCCAATTTTCTGAATTTCCAAGTTTTTTCCAACAAATATCTCAAATAAAATGTCTAAACATTATGCTAAAACATCCCATGAGACTGGTTTTAAAGCTGACTGGTGACATAGAAATTATACATGACATATCTATATGCACTGATAACAGGAGGAATATCTATATTGAATAAACAGTTTAAACCTATACACTGTACATGGTGAGACAAGGGTCTGCTCACAGAAAGGAGTAGATGCACTGTATAGTATAATGTACCACACAAGGCAACATATGCTACTGTCAAGCAATATGAACTGGAACAAGCTGTGACGAGGGTCTGGCACCTTGTCAGGGTGCTGTTCACACTCACAGGCGATGACAACGGCTTCATGTGTTTTGAGCCACCAATGAAAATACCTCGGGCTGACGTTGATCTTTTTCTATCAAAGGAAACTTTACTGGCAAGAAAAGACACAATATGATATTGAACTGATATGATCCAATCATGGCCTCTGTCAGATATGATTTCTTTTACACAACCTTGCGGTTAGACCTTTCCAGATTATTATTTGAGTTGTCTAGACTCAGTGGTTTTGAGCAAACAAACAGTTCATTGGATCCAAGTTGATGTATTGGTAATTCTGTTCTCATTTACAAGGCAATTAGAAGTCTGCACAAGTAATCATCACTCCATTTGCAGAGCGAGGCACGCTTGAACAAATTATTGATAAACATTATTGCAGGAAAATGAAATTCTAGAGAGAATAGCAAGACTTTTTAAGGGGGACTTTTCCCCTGAGGATGGTCTGCATGCAATGTCCTTGGCAGTCAAATATGTATTAAAGACTCAAAAGCGTGTTTACTTTGGTGCAGTCCCCTACTAATCTATTGGCTCTGACTGCTGTTCTTCCTTGTTGAGCTTTATTTAAATTCCATCAAAATTCATGTGACGTAATACAATAAATATTGGTCCTCTAGACAGGAGAATGTAGAACAGAGCCATAAATCACGACACAGCCATCCCAAAGCTCAGCTGTGTGCTGCACTGTAAGCAGATGTTGCACAACACCAGAGGCTGATGGCCAAAGTCTCAAACACTGCACTTCATTAATTTCATTAGTTTGGTCCACTCCTTCAAGGGTGAAAATGATTGCACAGCATTGATTAGCATTAATTAAAATTGATTAGGATTAATCTAGCAGAACAAGGCTAACATGTGAGAGCTTAGGTGATGTCCTGTGAAAAGATTTCTGAAATACCTGCATTGACTCACTTATGTAATGATCATTGTCCAATTCCAGTAATGGGATGCTGACTCGTGAGCAAACTAAACACCTGTAAGCGGAGTTTTTCTGTAATTACCAGAGGACTTGACTCGTGTCATACTCCAGTCGACAAAAGACTTGACTTGAGACTTGACTTAGACAGATGACTTGAAAATGACTTGTTTTTTTATTAAATACTTGATTGCTCATTCCAACGTCCGCGGCATAATCTTGTAACCATTTATGCATTTTACTTTGCACTCCGGATCTCCGTACCCGGCGGCAATGAAAAAAAAGATGAAGCCGTGAACGTTACATGTACAACACAGACATTCAGTGATTATGTTGACGATGATGGTAGGAAGAAAAAAACAGAGGTGTGCAAGGTCTGCAGGTCAAAAATCTGTGACATGACCACCAAAACATCCAACTTCATCCGTCACTACAGAACTCGTAAAGAAAGGCATGTTATATGACTGCAGCTTTAGAGCTAACTTATAGGCTCAACGTACGCACAGAAAGCCAGCGTTAAGTTCAAGCTACACCCAGTTGTTTGGCTGCAGTTTGGTTTGTTGTAACTTTATCTGAAAACCTCTTAACATGCTGTGTTAAGTTCATACTCATATGACACACCGTTTCAAAGCTAAAATCCTCGTCATTTGACCAAAGCAAACCATTTCACCGTTTCAAGATACAATCCTCATAGTAATCCACCAATCGATGATATTCCAACAAAAATGGTCTTATTACCTTGTCCAGGTCCAAGGTCCACCGATCAAATCCATTAAAAACATTCAGTCCAAAACACATTATTCCATCAACGTTAGGGTTAAGCGTTTCTTGCAGTCTCTTGCATGAAAGTTGGATGCATGCTACATGCCCATCCACCACCCCAACCTACACATCATTACCCTTTTCTCTCTAATAGAGCATACTATTTCTTCAGGGAGCCACGTCGTTGCACTAGGTGACATCTTCTCCTACATTTTTGTCAAGTAAATTATAAACTGTATTTTTCCATGGCAGGAAATGGTCCCCAATAAATGTACAGTTTGCTTACAAGTATAGTGTCCAGCTGTTAACAACTCCATCATTAAAAAGAAAAAGAAAAACTTTTAATGTCTGTATTTGACAACCTAATGACAATGGGCTGTCTTTCCTGCAGTGGCAATGCAGAAATGTCAAATACTGAAGTTGAAATTGAAATTCCTACAGCAGGGATAATATGCTGAGGCAGATGAAACTCACTGGTCAGGTGAGCTTCACCTGCATCCCTGTTTTATGCGTGTGTTTTTTCAGTCTTTGTTTGTTTGTTGTATTATTGTCTTGTATTAAATCACTGATGGTTTATAGTTTGTAAAGAATCTTGTTTTGGAAAGTGCTGCTACAATGGAGTTTCTTGTTGAAATTGAACACTTCTTTTCTGCAGGGTGTTATAGAAAAATATGACAAAAAACAAAAACAAACAAAGTTATACTGATGCTGTAGGTATGTAATTTTTCCTGGATATTAGAAGGCCAGAGAATTAAGAGGGACCCATCTAGGAATCTCATTCTTACCCGAAACTTCATTCAACTGCAAAATCCATCCCTAAAGCAACGGTTACTGCACCCAAAACAACGTGTATCAATCCTTCCAAGCAAGAAATAAACACACCCGTCTGGAGGACTGTCTGCAGTTATCAATTCAAATATATCCTATTTTTTACCCCCAGAGCCAGCATGGCAGAATTAAAAGTTGAGTCAGGGGAAGCAGTGGTGTATGGCCAGCCATTACTTATGCTCTGGTAATTTGATTATACTGACTCTGGGCAGCATGTTGTGCCATGCTCCTGGGGCTGGGAAATATCAAATTAATAATTGCAATTGACAGGCAGTCCATATGTCAGTGTGTCGAGTTAGGTGGTTGGGCTGATGGTCTCTTTTCCTCACTCCCCCTTCCCTCACTCAGACATCTGTGCAGCCAACTACCAGCAAACCTGGCACTATAGTAAACTGCTGGGAACCATGTGTTTATCCCTCCTCCTATATCTCCATGGGGAATGCAGTATACACACTGAACATGTAGCTCTTCTCACTGGGTTTTGCCATTTTTTCTCCCAAATTAGCTTCTCCTGAGAGAAAAGTGACATTGAAATCCAGAAAACAGCCTGCATTCAGCTGTAAGAAACATTTCAGGAATGGAACAGAAAAGTCAGATCAAATAACAACAATAATGCAATAACAGTAATAAAGGCCAACTATTATTTAAAAAGAACTAACTGTTTGCTAAAAGAAATCTGATCTGACATAAAGACATTGCCACTTCTGTGTACAACCTACTCAGGAGTCTTGCAGAAGACGAGCACACATACCACAGGGGAAGGAAGTAGTGGGAACAAGTAAATGCCAAGAGGTGCCCTCTAACACACTGCTTACGCAAACCGGTCTGTTGATTTGCTGTAGGCAACGTGGATTGCTCATGATGCATCAACCAATGCTGGAAGAGTTTGTACACAGATTAAATAAGCCTCCTGTTTTTAGCCTCCTAGACTGATTCATTTTTTACTAAGAGACACTTAACTGATTTTGTGGTTACCTATCGCATGCTAAAACATATTTACAGTTAACAGTGAGACCAATCTGCTATGTTGTGAAAAGCTGTCTGTGAGAGGAGTGACGCAAACTGCAGGATGATGGCTCCCAGAGCTGTCTGATTTCCATTTTAAGATGACGCATCCTCAGGACTGTCAGTGCTTGTTGCTGCAGCACGTCACAGAGGCATTGATGTTCATATAAATGATGAGTGTCGGAGTGTTCGGTGTTCTGGCTGGACATGAAATGAGAGACAGATCAATGTGCCACCATAAATTGTACTCGCCTGACAGAAAACTCTGCAATGAACTTCAATGAAACAAGAATTTGTTTGTAGAGTGTGACAATAAAAGTTGAACTAATAAAAGAACTAATTAGCTTGGTAATATCCTGTAGCCATTTTAAAATGTACAGATTGCACAAATACTTGATAAAAATGGTGTCAGGATTAAAGATCTATGCTGACACATTTACATGAAGAATATGTCATTCTAAGAAAGTAAGTTCAACTATAAAATATTCTTATGGAAGCTGAGTCACAAAATTTACAAACAGAAGCTACAAACTTTTGGCATCTGTTTAGCTCATAAACTCAGCTCTACTCCAAATATTCAGGACATTTTGATTTAAAAAAAAAAGAGATCTCACAGTGCTGTTCAAATGACACTGGAACTGTACTTAAACTGTCAGGACTATTTGCTTGCTTATACTTCCACAAGAAAATCCATGAATTACATAGCAGCATGTCCATTATTGTATTCCTGTGTACTCAGATCAGTTAGAAATACCTTGAGCTTTCTTAACATGTATGCACAAAGCAAATGATCTTAAATCATTACTTGAGGTAAACTCTTTGTGTAGAACAAGATGTAACAAATTAAGAGATTTCACTAAGTGTGTGGTAATGACATTTGAAGCTTAGCTTAAGTACAATTAGGAAGACTATGCCTTCATTCCCATAATCTCTCCCTCTTCTCCTGCTTTCTTTGTATGGACTTTAACTCTTCAGTAAACCAAACAGATTTTGCTACAATCTCCATCAGCCAATCATACTGTTGCTGTCAAACTATAAATCTGTTCTCCTCTCTGCTGCAGTCAGCTGTCACTTCAGTGTGAATTGTCTCAACCCGCCTGCACCCTGTTCACCTCATCTAACTAATCCATGCCATACTCTCATCCCATCACCACCACCAGTGTCTAGTCTCCCCTGGGGGGGCTATCCTATACCATGCACGGCTTCACTATCCCCTTAAAATATGATGGCATTACGATGGGGTCTGATCACCAAAGACTTTTATTGTGCACATGTCAATAAATATTGTTCACTCCTGATTGAAATACTCACAAAGTTTCCCGCTTCCAGCCTCAGTAAACTTAATTTTTCCGGTTTAGATTGAGTCTGGTAAATCAAAAACATAATAATAGGTATAAAATCGGTTTAATCTCTAGGACCATAATTGTGTTGTGGATCATAGAGAGGTTAACAATCTATTTAGCTGTATTTGTCCATGATAAACTCTGGGAAGTGGATGGGCTGGTGCCCAAAACTGTGAAGCTCCTTCTTGTAAATACATGGGGGACTTCACCTGGTGTGTGTTGTGATAAAATTATAATGACATCGTATATTTAAATATGTTTAATGTTGCTGTAAAGTTAATTATGTTTAATTTAAATATGCTTAATGTTTATTAAGAGGGCTGTGTCATATACAGTACAATAAAGACAGAATATGTGCATGTTTGAGTATTGAGGAGCCGATGATATGTTTGCAATTTAAAATACTTTTGGCAAATCTATTTTCTTAATTATGTAGTAAACAATGAAAAGCAACTAGAGTACTTAGGTGATATCAGAATAAGTAATTTGCATAGCAGAGAGAAAAAATGAAGGGAAATTGAAAAGAAAGGGGGGGGGTGCATTTTAATCATTCATTAAAATGTGGACGGAGGCGTGATTTGTGTGTCACTGAATCATTTTACTTAAATTCCACCCTGTTTAAAGGTATCACGATATAATGCTGTCTGAATATTGTCTTGACATGTTACTTATCTGGCATAATAATACTATAAATCTGTTGTTAAGTTATGTTATGTTATGTTATGTGTTGTGTGAAGTATTTGCTTGTAGTTCTTTACTGACACAGAAGAAACTGGTCAAAGGACACCTAAATGAGCAGTATTGCAACACTGTATAATTTAATACTTCCCCCAATATTGTTTTGACATGTTGCTGTGACTGCCACTGTAATGACAGCCACAACACGGGCATGTTAATTATTCACAGCTCTAAACACTGCTCAGATCAATAATTAACAAGAGAAACTGAGAAGAATCACTAAAAGCACGGTGGATTGAAGTAGTGTGGAATTATTAACAGAACCTTTTTATACATGTGATACAAGTCAAAGATAAACTTATTTTTTGATCTCTGATTTGATATAGATGTTGTTTCATTTAGTTGAGCCAAAGAAAGATTAATTTGAGCCACATGGCTGTGTGTGCGTGTGTGTGAAGATACATCAGCTTTACCATATTTGTGAAGCATAATAAGTGAGTTTTGCCGCTCAAAGAAAAGGTGCCTGCCAGCTGCTGTCTTGTTAATGGACATAGTTCCTCTAAATGTGCACATGGAAGATATTTGATACAGATAAAACAAGTGAAACAACTAATTCTTATTGGTGCACAATAGCGTCATTTTGTAATAGCGCCAAAGCACACCAAACTGAATCAGCAATGATGAACAATAAAACTAATCAAATTCCAGTATTCAACTTGTTGATTTGCAAAGGCTTTGCAGCTGTGCAGCTATGTGCGTCTGACTTGTTTGTGTAAATAAGAGGTTGATGACTGTAGAAATGATTCACCCACCACACTGAATAAACAGAATCTCAACATCAGGGGGATGGAAAGTTTGCTTTCATGGTGTTTGTTTGTTCATTGGGAGGAGATAAATATAGGTAACAGCTTTTTTGACATGGTGCACCACCACTAATAACTCAAAAGGCTTGAATGTCTGTGGTGTGATTGAATCTATATTCCTCGTGTTTGAAGTTGCACTGGCTCTAAAGGTTTGTATAATTAGAACCACATGACCACAGTTGCTGGATTGTGACACTGGATTTATTTGTGTGCATTACTCATTTGTTACATGTATGGTATATATCTTTTCATATATTTAGATAAGTTACGTTAAGATAATTTTACCGGGGAAATTGGCTTGTTACAGCAGCTTCAACACGTACAGGAAAAAGAAAGACAAATAAAAAAGATTAATAAAATATTGTAATACACACATATCAAGGAAAAGACACAACTAATTAGGAGCATTGTAATTTCTGCCCCAAGCTGCCCTAACAAAAATGAGTGATGAGTGAGAGTCAGATCAAAAACACCTTCAAATCTTTCAGGCGGCAACGCTGTGAGGTTGGTATGAAAAGATGTCAGACTGTAAGTTGACCAAAGGTTTCTGCATAAAGCTTGTCAGCTCTGTTTCTTTTCCAGCTCTCTTTGCTCTCAAAACACTCCTCTGCCAGAATGACGAAGGAAAAAGTAAACATGTCATCCCTCATGACTGATGCAGAGCCCCTCTGGAGCTAACACGAACAGATATGTCACTTTGCTTATACCTGTAAAAGCGGCTTACTTGGGCTCATCGTTGTAATGTTAAAAATGCCAGAATACAGTGGGGAAATGCATCATGTTCCCGAGACATCTTAAAATTGCATCTGAGATGTCTGGGATAAAACCTCTGACAGACAGACAAACAGATGAACAAACAGATGTAGACAGAGACAGAAATTACTTTAGAGTTACATTAACAAGTTTTAAAATTGTACAATGCACTGTTAGGACACAGGCAATTTCAGTCAAAAGACTAATTACAGCTACATAAAAGACACTTACATACTATACATATATTATATTATAGTATATATTATATTATGTGATTTCACTTACAATATGAGACTTAACCATGACGGACAAATGCAGTCCGTTTTGCTAATGTGAATCTAAACTAGTATAAGTTGCTGTGCCTTTTTTTCCCCATCACCCACACCACACAATGTTCACGAAGAGAACAAGATGTTTCATCCTAAAAGGATGTTCGGGTTCAGTCCGAGAGACAAATGGGTTATTGACTGCCGCCTTTCCCCTTGACAAAGTTGTGCTATACTGCTGGCAATTTTGAGCAATATTCTTGCTGTCTGGCAGAGGCTAACATGTTCTGTCCGTGAGTGGCCATTGAACCAATCACCTCCTGCTGTGCAGCTGAAAATTACTTCCAGCAAAATCAAACTTTACTGTGAGGAATGGTGCCCTTCAGTACAATGACAGCAATGTGACGGAGCAGTCCTCAGCTTTGATTTCAGAGACATCCAGGGGGGTCTATAGATGAAACCCCGTTCAGCCCTTTCATAATTCAAACTCGTTTTCTGAGCTTTAGCACACTACTGTAAAAGCATGGCAACAATGCAGTCAATCTTGCTTTTGGCCTTTCAATTTCCTGTTCTAAATGTAGAGGAGGAAAATTCTAAACAGTGGGAGGTGATGAGAGAAGATCAAACATTAAACCTCCCATCACCCTTTTATTTATTGTTCACGATCTCTTTAGTTTGTGGCTTGAAGCTGTAGTTAGCTTGTTACATACCAACTAGAAGTGTGCCCTCACTAGAGTTCAGATCTCCGCCAGGTGTGTCTGGGGGCATGTGGGTGAGGAGCAGGGAGTGCAGAGCAGGTTGGGTGTCCAGCATGTATGTATGAGAGTAAGGGGATGAAGGAGAGAATTTTTTATGTGAAGTATTGTCTCAGTTTTCTTTGAGATGCATAGAGCAGTGTAATATATATAATATAGTAATAATATAGTAATATAGTAATATAGTAACCATGCATCCTGGGTTCAAACTTAACAATAATTAACAAGACGCTGAGTCCAAACTTCTCAATTCAAATATTATTTATTTAAAACATTTTGTTGTAATACACCACACAAAATAAAAGCCCTCCCTTCTTCCGTCTCTCTTCTAAAGTAAAGAAGCTTTGAACCTCACTCACAGTCAAGAAAAAATAACAGACACAAGGATTTGTTCATCATGGGTTGTGCCCAACATTAGTGGATCATAACATATCAGGCATGGAATTATTCTGCAAATGCTCCACTTCAAGATGAACCCAAACTTTTCTATCAGTGTCAGTCTTTAAGCCACAACAAAGGCCAACCGACTGTGAAAGCCTTGTTTTTTTAGCCTAGCTGAGTACCTAAAAAATGCTTTTACTGTCGTAAACTAGAGAATACTGCTGAAAAGACCAAGTGTCGTAAATGGGCACAAAAAAAGTATTAGGCTGATGAGTCCAGTAATGTGCGAGATTAACTGCGGACAGATTCACACACGCACACACAAATTAGTGAGCAACAAACCGCATTTAATATAAAACCTCAGTCTTTGTGTGTTACATCATCAGTATCACACTAAGCCACACTCTCCGTCCCAAATACAATGTGTAAAAAAGGTTTACTTCTTGAGTGGTACTTAGCAAAACACATCCAATAGTTGATATACTTGAACACAAATATTATTTCTATGTCTGCATGTGCCGTGTTCTTGTGCCCAATTTTCAACTTCACTACATATTACTACATTATTGTTTGGCATTAACTTGCTTACAATTAGCTCAACCAACTTTCTTGCCGTTAAAGTAGCTATTTCTATGGTGATGGTTGTCAGACTGCTGTTGTCTCTCATATCCCTCCATCTCTGTCAGTCCTTCACTCTGTACGTTATGTTATGAAACTGGTCAGGTGTTTGCTAAAATGTAGGTGCAAAGAGATCCACACGCAGACAAAATACAAAAAGACAAAATCTGCAATGATAATATCAACTGATATTTAAAGTTAAGTGGAACATTTAAATTTGCAGTGCCTGCAGTGTTTTTCCATGTCTGGGGAAGGTCTTCAGAAATAATTATAACACCCCTGTCATTTTCATACAGTAATTTACTCTCAACTTGACAGCAACAAGTAATATACTTACTTCCATCTTTTGTCGTTTCTAACCCAACAGCACTTTGCAATACATAAACCACAATCTCAGGCAATCTAAGTGCTTTTAAAAAATAATGTTACTGGCTGAAATAACCTTGAATATAATCAGTAAGTGTGTATTTAACAAATATTATATATGTGAATTTATTCACCCCGAGTGCATATCTGTGTGTGAAGCTGTAGCTAAAAATATTGAAATGTAAGTTTGCCAACCAATCCTACACTTTTGACTGACATTAAATTATCCTGCTGTCTGATGAAATAGTCTCAAACCTGTGAATAGACTGACACCACAGTAAATACTCACAAAGTGCTGTGCTTACTAAGTTTGTTCCTCTTTAGCTTGTATCTCTGGGGCAGTAACTCTACGCCCCTCTCTTATCTTATCACAGGGTTGCATAGCAGCACACCGAAGTCACCTTGGCGCTACGAGAGATGCAAACACTCCTCCAGAGAGGCCTGCCGTGACGTACAGATGTGTGCCACTGCAGTCAGGCTGATCAAAGCAAGCCTGGGATATTGCTTGTAAAACTCCTATTTACTACTGCACCTCAAAGACGTGTGACAAAAATTATTGTACATCAAAGTCCACTTACTTTTCATCATTGCATCTCATAGGCTCCATCAACAGAAGTTAGCTCAGTTGTCATATAGTTGGCTGTTTCACTCTCTATAAAGATTCAAGAAGTCTTTGAATCCTTAAAGAATGTATATGATACTTGCAGACGCATTTGTTTGCCGCACTATCGATATCATTCCATGTGAATCAATTTAGCACTTCTCTTATTTATTTACATTATGAATCTCCAGTTAAGTGGGAGAATCCTATAACTTTCAGTGCCAACTCCAATGACCATACATTTATCTGAAAATAAAATTATAAATTAATTCCACAAATAATAAATACTTGCCACCAATTATTAAATTGCTGAATCCGGAATTAGTCTTAATATCGCTTGATACTATACAAGTAGAAAAACAGTCTTTAACTCATCTAATTGGCCTCTCTATCCCACCATATTAATGGTTCCAGTCATCTTTATTTGCAGGGCAACACCGCTATCAGCGCAGTGAAGTCACTAATGCTATTACCACTTGATTTTGATCATAATCATTCTATTAAATAAACATCCACAATTGCATCTTTGACTGTTATTAAGGAGATAGACGCTGTCCATGTTTTCCTATTTCTTATCATCATCATCCAGTGTTTATTTGTATTCTCCACACAAAAAGCTTGCAGGCAATTATTAAGTCTTTGATGTAATGGAGAGAGAATGTGAAGGGGAGAAATGAGGATGGGGACAGGGCAATTGCATCTTTTATTTGCTTGTTTTTTTCTGCCAGCTAATTAACTAAATAAATGTTGCAATCAGTTTTGCACCACTGGAAACTGAAGCTTCTGTGTTCCTATTGATTGCCATGCTCCACGTGAGGATCACTGACCAGGGGAGGGAGAAAGAGATGTCATGCACTTTTTGTCCTCTCCTCTCCATAAAAGGAATGTTATCTCTAAGGCCGTATCAGGTGCATTTGGTATTGACAAGTGGGGAAGGCTGTTGAAGTTGTTAACAAGCTTTTTGATAATACTTTAATTCATATCTTGTTTTATTTTATAGTTTTTTAGTATGGATACTGAACATTTTTAATTTATTAACTGAAAATAGCAATACAATGTCATAGTTTTTAGCAGTTGCTATTTTGTAACACCCGTCTTTAGAAGGGCCTTTAAATAAATAAAACAGTAAAACTGTGAGAAAAAAAGAAAATGAATGAGTACAATAAGTTAGAGTAGAACACAAGATAAAAGGACATGTAACAGGAACTACAACAGACTAGAGGTGAGTTCAATTTTGTTTCTGAGCCAATCAGTACTCTCTCTTAAAGGTAGTGAAGATTGCTGCAGTTTTCAAGTGTGTAGGTAGTAAGTTCCGAGACTTTGCTCCTTTCACAGAAAAGGCCGTCTGAGCAAAAGAAGTTTTGCAAAATGAAACTTAACAGACACCACTTGAAGCTGCTCTGTAGTCTCTTGATGTTTTTAGAGAGAGGCTGAGGGGCTAGTCCATTTAAACATTTAAATACAAGCTTTACACAATGAAAATCAATGAAGTTAGAAAACTAGCATCGTCTTAATTTCAAGAACTCTTAATTCTCAAGTTTATGTTAGCAGAAGAAGACATGGGTGCATATCATGCCATTTGTTTTGCTCCTCTTCAACAAGCCTGATAAAACCCTCCACGTGCTATTAGAAGTCACGCCTTTACGTCCTGGTCAATCTGCTGCGTCGATTCCAAAGACAGTGATGCATGCTACAGATGCTTCAGCTGCTAATGGGAATAATTAAGAAAAAGTAAGGTGTCTTGCAAGAGTGTTGCAGGGTTGATTTATTTGTCACAGAGGGATTTTTGTGCTCACATAACTCCCCATTTTTCACGCAGCTAAAGTAAGCATTCCAAATTGACTTCCACTTAGTCGAATGAAATTATACAATCTAGAGTGACCAATAACCACAGAGGACGGCGGAAAATTGTCCCCAAGGTACAGGCACAAGGTGAAAGTGATAATCCATGCTTTAATAATGTCTGCTCCCTGTGAACATCAACGACGGCTGTTTTTGTGCTTCTACGGAATCTGTCTCATAACAATCTTGCTAAGTGACCTTGTGTTACAGCTGAGTCTGAAAGGACTGCACAAAATTAGGAGATTTGGGAGGTTTTTCTGTAGATGAATTTTTATAGAGAGAATATCAAAATGCAACAGATAGAAAGTGTGAGTTGCATATTAATGCCAGAAGCGTTCAATATTAAGTGTCAAAAACTGAGTGGGATGTGTTAGTTTGAATACATACTTAATCTTATAAAGTTTTAGTGTCACTTGAAGGTCTCAGACTTTACATCACTGGGAATATGATGACAAACAGCTATTGGTCAGTTTAAAAACATATATGATAGGATAGCAGTACTTAGAGCCATTTCAGGAGGGTCGTGAATATTGGGTTTCATATTCATGAAACTTTAGGTCCTAAAGTTTTATGATTCATGTGGTGACAACAGAAGTGCCCTGATGCTAGCAAGGCTATTTTGCTAAACTGAATCTTGTTTACTTCAAATCGCCTGTATTGTTAAGGAC
>JAPMOB010227309.1:0-58332 GCA_029875015.1 Lepomis gibbosus
GTGTGTGTGTGTGTGTGTGTAAGGAGTAGGACCACGCAGGGATGCGGATGCCACTATCTAGAGGCATTAACAGGTCTGACATTACGATTTCATGGTTGGTTGGGTGGTGTGTTTGTTTGCGTGTGTGTATGTGTGTTTATGTGTGTGTGCGTTCCCCAGCAAAAGGCGAGAACGATGTTCCGGTCCGTTGCAGAAAGAGATACAGAAGGATTATTCCCTCCCCCACCCCTGCATTCACATTTACACCGACAACATACAGCAAGACAAACCGAACAGCAAGTGTATGCAATCTGCTGCCACACACACACACACACACACCTACCACACGCATGCATAAAGAAAATCAAGCACAACCCTTTCTGAGCTGGACAAAAAAAAATATCATCCAGGTAAATACCTTCCTTGTCCACACAAACACATGCACAGGCACTGAGATGTGCACACACACAATGTGCACAAACATCTGCAAATAGGCAGGGGCACACAAGCACATGCACACTTGACTTTCCACCCTCTTTATAATACAGGACGCCACAATTGCATCTCCATTCAGAAATAACCTTCATGTGACAGACGGGACGAGACGTGACACTGGGCCTGATCAGAGCTACACACACACACACACACATACACATCCCATTGTGACCTGTGTGCATAACTCCAGCGGCTGACAGTAATTGACCAGGCGGGATTCTAAATTCTGCATTTGTGTCTGTGTGTGCGTGAGCGTAAATGCTGTTTGCGTGTGTGTTTGCGTGTCTGCGTGTTGTGTGTCTGACAGTCCTCACTTCCACATTAATATTAACTGACACTTTAATTTGGATGGGAAATAGAGCATTTTACCGCCAGTTTGTCTGAGGATCGGGTGGCAGATTTGGCTGTATGACCTTTGCCTGTATTTGTGTGTGTGTGTTTGTCAATGACCCTGCTTGTGTGTCCCTCTCTCTGCATCCTCTTTGCCTGCTTTTTTTAATCTCCTCTCCCCGACAACCCACACCTCTCCATCCCATGGAGTCTTCTGCTTTACACTCTCTTCCAATCTCGTCTCATTTCTGCTCGGCAATACTTACTTTTCTGTGTAATTAAGGCAACTTCCCTCCATCTAACCACTTCATTAAGAATTCAAAAAAATGCTTCCCCTATTCTTGTACTTTCTTCATGTCTATTTCTCTTTTTTTCCATCAAACTAAGCTTGACACCATCCTTCCATACGACCACTTAATTACAACATAATGTTGTTTTGTTTATATTCTCTCACATCTTTCATCATCTCCTGAATCACAGCATGACGAACTCTTTTCATCACTTGAGGATATGTGGCTCTGATTGCTCCTCTCATCCCTCCCATCTCCCAATCAGAAGAGGACAGCCAGTGAAGGGGTGGAGTAATTATTTTGGATGACATCATTAAGGACTCATATACCTAAACAAGCCAGAGCACAGCACTTTGACACGTTTAGCTCTCTGAACGAAACTTTAATCATAGAGGTAGAAAACAACCATTTCATCATTTTTGTTAAGGTCTTAAGGGGTATTTTGGGAGGCACTGACAAATGACCTATTTTGTCATTCAAATACAAGAACTTGTTGGTTTGTAGATGTGAGCTGTACGCAGTTTATGTGTCTGGTTTCATAATAAAGCAGTGCTGCAAAAGGAAGGCATGGAAAAAAACAATCAGCACTAACAGTGATCTTATTATCCGACTGCAACAAAGAATCTAATTAGCAAGACCTCAAGGCACTTGAAAACATGTTGATGTACATGTGTCTTTAACATGCTTATGTTCATCTGTATTGAAATAATAAAATAAAATAAAATAAAACTGTTTGTGCATGATTGTGAAAGTATGTGTGTCTGTAGTGGCTGGATTTGTTCATCCAACAGTGATCCAGTGATTTGTGCTCCAGCAGTGCCTAATCCCAAAGTTAATGCCTGATGCTTATAGGTCCTATGGTTATTACCACTACTGGTGATTAGTCTGATAGCCTCATAGTCATAATTCCACACACTCCTCATCCCCAAAACACACACACGCACACACACACTTATTAACTTCAGAATTACTCTCAGGGCTACTAGGTGTACTAGAGAGAGTCAGAGAGAGATAGAAAGAGGGAGGGTGTAATTATAATTTTAATAAACCTTAATTGTTACAATTCTAATATGATAAACTTAACAAAATTAATGATAGCACATTATGTAAAAACAAAAGTGTGTGTAACATAGCAAGTATGGCGAAGGAATATCTTGGCAAAAAAACACAAGAAATCTAGTTTGGCTTTGAAATTCTCGATTAAAGATAATATGATAACAAAGAGCAACATAAAATGAATAATAGTGGCTAATTACTGGAGATTAAGAACTGAAATTATTACGAACAGTAGTGACCTACTGCATTAACATTACATATTAAACATTATGCCCACCTAAGGTACAGTTGTAAAATGACTCAGCATATTGCTAATTTCTAAGAGCACTGAAAGCAATTACTAGGTAGGAGCCTTTACTTACCAGCCATCAGCTAGTTCGTGAGTGTTTTGAACCCCCTGCCCGGTTTAATTTGTAGCATAATCCTCATAATTGTTGGCCTGTGATCCTGTTTTTAGGTCACATAATTGTCGATATCCCAGCAGTGAAACAGTTCCCAAGCTGTGCAAATTTTATTACAGCATATTTGAGCGCAGCTTATAATGGATGATATGATGATTACGATACATTTCAAACCACTTCTTTGTCTTGTTGTTGAAAATATTTCTAAAAACATATCAAAAATCGGCCTTAGAAATCTTCATATGCATATGAAGTCAACTCAAATGGGGTCCTGAACACAACACAACGGACCAAATTAAAATACTAATTCTGGTGAGCATAAAGAATAGAACATGTGAGATGTAAATGAGAAAACATGGACATGACAGGCAAATAGAAAGAGAGACTGCCAGAGATAGCTCTTAGCCACCAAGTCTTATAAGTAGTCTCGCGTTTGACAACTTCATTTTCTGAGGCTGACAACATTATCTCCCCCAAACCGAAATGCATACACAATCATGTGCTGACACAACTATGCTCTGAAAATCTCTTGACACTGACATTCACAAATCTGCATCATCCAGTAACTCTACACACACACAGACACACAGACCCACACACAGCTGCAATTTTTTTAAACTCAGCTTGTGTACAATTTCCTCCTCCCACATTCAGCCGCGTTCCTCTCCCTGTTCATCCATTTCTTGACTTCTTCTCCTCTCAGAGGATTTGATTAGATGCACAAATTAGACAAAATACAATTTTTTATTTTGAATTGATGAAGACACAGAGTTCGATTTACAGGACAGCCGGGGGTCTCAGCTCCCAACGAAAGGGCCTAAGCCCTCATGAAAGCAATTTTAGTGTAAGTTTGGCATGAAATGATAATTTCCCATTATGTTTTTTTTGAGGTGAGAGGCTTTACATTGCTGACAGTGGCTCAGAGGTCATGTTGGTGAGCTTAAAACTGTTTGAATAGCAGTGTTAGGTTGGAGCGTGAGCAGCTATGCGCATTCGTATGACTGTTCCGTTAATTAACGTGCCCTTGTGTGTGACTGATAAGGAAAAACAGAGAAACCATGTTGTATTGTCATATATCAATAATGTCTTAAATAAACAGTACAAAACGTGCAGCACATTTGGCTCCCAGATTCAACACAGCTAGTGCAGAGGGCCTGCAAAGCTATATAAACAGCTGATTCATTACTTTCATTAGTTTAACAAAACATTATTTTAGATCCCTACAGATTTAACAGAAATAAATTGAGAGCCAGATTCACCTGAGCTCACAGCCCCTAGTACCTAGGAGTCCCAGCATTAACTGGATGCAGATTTTTGGTTAGTTTTTGCGTGGAACTCGGCTCTCTGCTGAGTAGCTAGTGGCTGATTCTGCCAGTTGACCAACCTCAAACTGAAGGTCTGTCTATAAAGTGTGCAAAACGCATGTCAATGATAAAAACGACTTCTTGCCCGGTGCTAACACAGTAAGAAGCAGATTTAGAATAATCACAAAGTAAAAGACAGATTGAATCCACAGAGACAAAGCCTAAACAACACTTATACAGGCACAATTACAGGACTTTGAGCAATTTCATACAAGTATGCAATGGCAGTGCTTGAGATTTAGTACCAAGAAAAGAACAAATAAGTGACCCAGATTTCTGAGAATTGAGCAACTGCTTGAACAGAGTGAACACGTCAGCCATGTATATCATCAAACAACGGTATGCTCTGAATACATTATGGCTTAAAAATAGTGGAGATAAAAGCACATTAATGTCAAGAGAGATAACAAGCTAAGAGGAAAAACGGCTAATAGAAAATCAATCATGTGTGGTCTAAGTATGTTACATACAGTGAAGTAGAATCATTGTCATTTCAGTCGTCAGGAGAGGCAGAAAGCCTTAGCCTGACGTGCCCTCCCTCCTCTCTTCACCCCTAATGACTACCATTAAGGCTATTTTGACAGAAAATTACGTGGCGCCTTTCATTTAACTGTGGGAGGCCAGACGCCCACTCTCTTCTTGCAGCAGCGCAGTAGGCTATGGAGGCTGGCCGGAAACTTTATTATTCTCATTATTTTCTGACGGAAATGCACAGTCAAAGGCAGACATGTGGACAAAAACACACACCTAACCTCACCTCACCTAAGGCCACTGCTATTTCAGAGGGGTTTGTCATCATTTACATTTCAAAGAAACACCTTTAAAAAAATTTTAATGCTAAAATTTTAGTTTGCCCTCCTCAAACACAGCTTCCCTACTGGCAAATGAAATGCAGTGACTACAAATCTGCCCTAAGTAAAATCTTCACCAGCAGAACTGCAGTAAACATGGTCAAATTGATGTTTGCACATGGGGTTCCCTTTTTAAAACTGGATCTTAAAAGCCGACATGTTCCTCTGCAGTGAGCCAGTACAATTTGTTGTTAGCTCTGCGTGTATCTGACATACAAAAGGTGTTCAGTTTTGATTTTCACTGTGATCTCTGGGGTGGCTAAAGGTTTCACTCGAACACAATTTGAGGGAAAGGTGAAAGCCCTAAGATGTACATTCATACAGATAAACACACAGCTCTGCTTGGCTATATATTACATATTTCATCTTCATTTCATCCGAAAATAATGTTTATCAAACAATCTGTCGTTTTTATTAATCTTTAATTGTGGGTTGTTTTTTCTCTCTTAAACCTCCCTCTATTTGATTACGTGCTGCTGCTGTTGTCTGTGATACCAGTAACTCATAAAACATGGCTTTGATTGATCACTTGCATCTCCCTCTCCCTTGCTCCCCTCCTCTCCCTCTCTGTAGTCCATTAGTTATGGTAATGTTAGGTTAAATACATCTTAACTTGCTGATGATTGATTTACACAGCCCCACCCGTAAAACACTCCCTTCGTCTTTTCCCCCGTCCTCCCCTTCTTCACTTTTGTCTCCTCCAGTCTCCACCCTCCCTGTGTAATGTATAACTTTTCGGGTTGCGAGCAGTCAGGCTAAAAGGGAGGCCTGGCTGTCAGCTCCTCTGCGCGCCTGCTGACAGAGCTCGGACTTGAGGGTCAGAAGATGAATCTGCCCTGTCACACAAACAGACAGAAGTATGAGCGATGCCTCTGCCAGCAACCGTAACATGCTCAAACTCACACTCTGAGATGGAGACACGACTAGCTTTATTTTTAAAATACAGTGTGGGGAAAAAAGTACACGTACATGATTGTAAACCCACAAAACACCTACATGGTTGTCCTACTGCACTAGCGAGGACCTCATTCATTCTCGCCTCTCCAACAACAACTGTAACTCTCAGTATTTGCAAACTCTTAACTCAAACCTAGCTCTAATCCTAGTTCTAACTGTGCAGCCTAATTCCCACCTAAAAGCATGACTAAACACTGGAAAACTACTGCTGTTTGTTCAGGATTTACTGTGACAGTCATCACCGCAGTGTGCAATTCAATTATTCTACCTCCTCCTCCTGTTTATGATCTTGATTGGCTGAGATTGTTTATCCTCCAAACAAACTCCCTTGTCTTTTTTCTTTTTTTCAATTGAAGCATCTAGTGCTGTTGTCTTTGTGAAGTTGTTTTATATCAGTGTTTGCACTGAATGTTGACCAATCAGGTAAAGTCCACACCATATAATTTCCTGAAGTGGTGGTGTTAGAATTATTAGTTTTGGCTTTATCGACTTGAAGTGTTTGACCAGGCAAATATTATGAACATTAATAGTAAAGTATGCATGGTCTGTAACCGCAGTTAGTGTGGTGTTTTTAGTGTATCTGTCAACTATATACATTGAATTAATGACCAGAGGCCTAATTTCAAGGACTAGGCTAAGTTTACCCACTGAAAAAGTGTGAATGAAAAATGTCCTCACTTTAGATGTCTACAACTTAAAAAAGGGCTGCTGCAACGAAAGGATTGTGAGAACATGCACACAGACAGACAAACACAGACACACCTAGCGTCACACTCACAGCCTGACAAAATGCACACTCATGCTCATACTCGGGGGTGTTAATGTGAAAGCGTCAACACTTCAGGGACACCGTGAACCCCTGATCCATCTCCATCCTGACAGCAGTCCTCCATTAGCCGCACACTCACAAAATGTGGTTGTGGAATGCACACATACAGTACTTTGTCAGAAACACACACACACAGACACACACACACACAACATTAATACATAGAGTGCATTTTCTCACCAGGAACACACACATGCAACCAAACACAGGGTTGCTGAATACACAATACAGTGCTGCTGCCACTTTTTTGGTCAGAAACAATGCTATTAAATAAACAGTGTGCTTTTTTAAATTTAATCATATTTCCCCCCAAACATAACCACACTATTACATATATAGAGGAAACATAAGTGAAAACACAAATTAGCTAATGCAAATGTGAAACACAAGACAGACTCACCTTTCTCGGTTTCCAGCAGTGATGTTATAAAGGTGATTGGCAGCTCCATCAGCACATGCCCTCAAGACAGCTACATAAAGGCAGACAGAGTGATACTTTAGTCAGTGTAACTGGGTAATTCGTTTCATATGAAGGGTACACCTTGCATTCACTGAAGACATATTTCTGCCTTTAAAAATATAACCAAGTCATTGTTACATGTGACCCAGATTAAACTGGTATAAAGGAAGCGTCACAATAAACCAGTTTCCACTCATGCAGAGGCGAGCTTAGGGTATCTGTGTCCACTTAACTTTAGAATGTTTCAATTCTTAAGTCAATTTGTTATGTTCCTATCTATGTGAACCACCTTAGTCTTGTCTAACTGGTGGCATGTAGGTGTAATTTCCAGTCTCATTTGGAAAGCTTCTCCACAGACATGAAACACCACTTCTGATTAGTTCCACGAGAAGGGGACTGAAGCAAGGTTGGCACATAGTAACAACACATGTAACCAAGGAATTAGGAAATGTGACCTACCATTACTGTGCGCAAGTTGTACAAGGATTTTCAATTCAAAAAATATGATATGGCCTTGTACACTGAGGTGTGTCGTTCGCAGCAGCCATATCACACATGACAAAATTCCACTGCCACTCCTGATATATATTGCATGCTCTCTCTTAACCCTGTGCTGCAGTTTCCTTTCAAAATGTGTCCATAGTTTTTGTGAGTACATCTACAGCCTCTGTAGTGGGGCTGTACAATAAACCGAATTTTTATTGAAATTGCAATATGGCTTACTACAATTTTCAAAATGCAGGGGGCGCAATATTTGTTAAAGACGAAATGTGTGCGAAAATACTGTTTTAAATGAAATGTTGACATGCTGCACAGATGTCCTGGCCTGCACATCATATTCTACAGACTTAAAGAAACTTCTGTTTGGAACAAATCCTCTCAAAAATCATTTATATAATAATAATAATAATCATTTCTTGATCATTTTTTACATCAGCCTGATGGCTTGCTTCTCATAGGCAACACACCTGTCAAACTATGCAATGCACAAACTTATTTTTAGGTCTTTTAAGGAGTGCAGTGTGTGTTCGTAGTGAGTGAGTGGGGGAGCGAAATGAGAGAGCGCGAGCCACAGAAAGTGACGGAAAAAGTGAGCAAGTTCGTTGTCAATCTGGCAGTAAATGTACAGTGTAGGTCACAACGTGTCCGTTAATAAAATGGATGTCTGGATGCTGGAAAGTGAAGGCTGGTAGCGCTAGCTAACCTCTGCCTGACTCCGGTCTGGAAGTTGAGCAGGACTGGACGTGGAGTCACGTGACCACACACTCACTAGTATGTTCATAAGGGGAAAGTAAATGAACTCACACTGTAGGGAAAATATTTATAAATAACTGACATGGTAAAATTTTGAGCCTCTGAATTTCTGTTTCAATTACTTTTCAATTGTCCAGCCCTACACAACACTAAAAGTTAAATAAATAAACTTACTTCAATCACTGCAAAACACTTAAAAAGTTTGAATTAGGTCCAAATGAGTAAGAAACAAACCACATTTCTGCCAAGGTAAACTTAATAAAGAGCACTCTACACAAACAAGTAAATCATGATGGTTAAAAAGTTTGATTTGACCTTTTTAAGGCAGTCAGTGAAAGAGCACTTATCTTTTCTGATTTTAAAACAGACAAATGAGACGGTTACTTGCTATTCTTAAAATGGCATTCAAGTTGCACTAAATTAGATGCAAACTATTTGCAAATGTATGCTCTTTCATGGCCTCCATTCTATTCAAATTGAACAAGCAGCCTATTTTTTAAAAGCTTTTTTCTGTTTGGGGCTGTTGTGGCGCACACAGGGGAAAAACTTCAAAGAATCAGCTGTAGTTTTCTACTTGTACCTAGTTTAAAACTAACTAAAGCCTGCACCAAAGAGACGGGCAACTGTTGTACACGTTTTTCTGTCTCATCGGCTTTCTTTCTCCAACTGTGTCCATCCCCCAAACTATTCACTGCCTGTACGCATGTGATACAGGATAGGCTACCTCTTCCACATGTGATCCGGTTTCCTACATGTGGCCATGTGCGCGCATACAAGACACTACAAACAATCTGGGAAAGTCAAAGTGAAATGAATTTCACCTTGATTTGTATTTCTCTTCACTTTTCTACACACTCATTCCCCATTTTATCACACACACCTTGCTCACACTGGTTTGGACCCTGTCTCACTTTCAGAACCAGACTTTATAGCATCATGCATCTCAGCAGCTGTCTTATTAAAACTGTAATAGCCAGATTTTTGTTAAAAGTGGGCCGTACTGCTTTTTAGCATTATAACAAAAAAAGGGCAGAGAGAAAAACTCAATAGGGCAGGTTCAGACTAACATAAACACTGATTCAAAAATCTAGTGCCTCATTCACTTCAATTAAACTACTGCACTGGATTAGCAGTGGTTCCTATTGCAAAGGGCTATGGGGAAAAAACACAGTGTCATCCAACATTCGTTACACATTCAGTAACGCTGTGCGCTGGCCAATATGATATGTGCAAGCAAGAACACATTCCTGGTAGATTAGTTTGTAACTTGAACAGAGTATTTCTATACTGTATACCTCACAAGCATCCATTTGGAAGAAAAATGTTTGCTGCCGTGACATCTCTCCAGAGTTGAAAAATCCTCTCATAGCAGCCGATTTATTTGTTTATTGGTGAATGCAAGCCTTAGTCTAGGGAAGCAGTGGTTACATGCAGAGTAAATTGTACTGTGTTTCCTGAGGCCAACCAAATGTGTTTAAAGGCCATGCACACCTATCCATCACAGGTGATTTAAATTTTGCTGCCTAATTAGGCGTCTTCTCAGCTCTGTATGGCCTCCTTGACTGACATCTCCCTCAGTGCCCTGTTAGGGTGAGACTAATTACACCTTTATAATTCTTATTAACCTTTGTCACAACCTGTGTTTTTCCTGTTATGCCATACCAAAATATCTGCTGTGAAAAAGGTCTATTAGTTCAAGGTGCGGTGACCTAACGAACACCACAGCGTAGCTTTGCCCATCTTCAAACTGATCATAGGTCTAATCAGACAACAACTGAAAGCACCTGTCTGGGTGTGCAGGGCCTGTAATGCATTGTGTTCCTCATAAAACATCTGCAAAGTCAATTTCTTTGAATAGTTTAGGGGCAAATTTACAAAGAATGAATTGCGGCCACTGAGTGCACCATGAATCACTTCTCACAACCGCTATATGCCCCGTCTCAAGGTCTGTTCCACAACGCTATTGCCCTAATGATATTACAGTGCCAAAAACGCCTATTACATTTTGCAGTATAATCTGCCCTTGTTTTGAGTCTGTTAAAAGTTCATTTGCAAAATCCTTTTGTGAATTTGCCCCTTAAACCTTTATCATTTACATGCAAGTATGCTAGCTAACACTCTTTTTCTTCCCTTCCTTTGATGCCATATTGCTATGTTTCTTGTTACTGCCACCGACTGTCGATCAGTGGAATAGTGTGAAATGATCATTGTTAGTTTAATATTTAACAATTGTCGGTTTCGACAGCTGTTACCTTTAATAGCTCTGCGTTTGTTTCTCCCAGTTTTGGGATATGTTGGAGACCTAATTTAGGCAGACATTAGTTTTGATCAAAGTCAAAATCACCAACGATGACAATGCAGTTGAGAGCACAAAGAACTAAATGTCTGTCCAAAGTGCCTGTCACTATAGGCAGAATTAGGGAGCGTCTTAGTGAAATATGATCCATTTTAATCTTAAATAACATTTTGGTTTTTCAATATAGAAATTTTAAACCACTACCAAATTAGATAGTGACCACCCTTAAACATTTCACACCGGTGAGTTTGTAAAAATAAAATGTATTAATTATGCACATAGCAAGGTTTCAATTGCAATAGCTTGATCATTTATGAATTGGTTGACATCAAATCACCTTTCATCTGTCCTGGACATCCTCTCACAAGCTGTTTTTTGTAATGTTCAAATGTTTATATTAAACATGGGAATTATTGTTTTGTTTTTATTTTTACCGTGGTGTTGAATTGGGTATCAAGAATCGTGGAATTTCACTGGTATTGGCATCAACTACCACTTTTTGGTATCGCAACATCCCTAGTTCACAGCATGCATCCTCATGCACACAAACAAGATACTAACAAAATAGGGAGCCCCTTGCAAAAACATTGCTCCACGGCACCACCTGTGCTTAAAAACTCCACAGGGCACCACCTTTAACTATGGAGCCAAAGGCAACCACAAAAAAAGTTCTATTTCTGAGAGTTTCAATAAATTTGCTTCGCCAAACTGGTGTTAACTTCAATGATATTACCTTGTATTCTACGGTGTTTAACTATCAACCTGACAACACTTTGTGTTTCCTTTAGACTACCGAGCCTGCACTTCAGGTCAATACAAGTTCAAACTTTGCATTGCCCCCATATTCACACCCATATGTCCATACATTGTGCACAAATTATTATGACCTCTAAAAATATAACATAAAAATATCTTTAGCAACAATGCAAACTGTGTCACACCAACATACTGTAAATTTGCATGCTAACTCAGACTCACACATACAATAAAGTAGACTTGATTAGCAGAATAAAATAGAGACGAATGATTATTCCAACAGAGGGGGATTTCCTTCTCAATCTAACTGAGAGAATACAGAAGTATTTGCACTGATGTAAATAAGACACTTACACACAAGGTAGTGCTTTTATTCACAACCATCACCACCTGCTGTCAATGTTTCACGTCAAGAAATGATTGGAATGTAAATGAGTCATTATCTCTTACAGAGTGCAAAGGCTGAGAAACTTTTCAACTGACAACTTCTCGAAAAACAGAGAAACTCCTCTTTAAGCCTGGTGGTGACAGACTGTAAAGCTATCAGTCTTTATCTGTGTGTAAGTACATTCACACACACACAGAATAATTACAGACTTAGGGTTCTAGAACAGTTACTTCTGTCTGTCAATCATTTACTCAGCTCTGTTTGCATGGCATGCCATTAAAACACACACAGCTCCAGTAAATCTGAGATGTTTGCTGTGATTCTAAAAAGTGTGGCTACAACATAACAATCTTTCAAAATGACTTAATTTGTATAATTTCCCATTATATGCATTTTCTGACCATATTTCATACACACTGTGGTGTAACAAAAGATCAGTCGGTCTTATATCATGTGAGACTTCTCCTTGCTAATGCTAAGCCAAAGGTCCCTTACTGTTCTATATTAATTAGTGTTCATTTTCAATCATTTCAGACTGTTAATTTTTTATCACATTCTGAGTCTTCATGTTGGGTTTCCCGCAGCATTTTCAAGTACACCATCCCCTGTAAGGTCTGACATAAAACCTCTGCTAACATCAGAAGAAACTATGACAACTTTACACAGTATATTCTCCTTTCACGCTTCAGGGGAAATGAGAATTGGCACTTCATTACACAGTAAAGGCCGTGTATTAATAATTGAGGTGATTGTTTAAACTGCCATATTGATAACGAGATGACATGTGTCAGGATGTGTCCGCTTCTGTTCAGTAGGTGAGTTTCTGATCGATAATGTAATACATATGCTGTAGAGTAATCACAATCAGATACTTACGCACTACAGGTCACACCTACATTAGTCTGATAATCACCAGTTGGACACGATATATCCAATAAAGTATGGAACAGTACCGGCAACAGTAAAGAACTTTGTTGTTCCCTGTATTAATGTCAATGACCTTGAATGTGCAACCATATTTTTTTAGTTTTTTAGCTTTAGTCATCTTTGTGTCTTCATGTCAAACAGGGGTCGGCGACCCAAATCTTCTGTCACAGAATATGTAATTTTTTATCTCTGTAATGGTATATATAATGCTACAGTAGCCTAATTGTTCTGTAAATTCAATTAAGAAATGGTTTAAAATAACCGTACTTCATCACATTTGATTATTTTCTTCTTGTATTTTGAACTTGCATGTAAACAAAAACAACTCCTCCTGGTCTGTAGTTACAAATTCCAACCCTGCTTTGCTAAATAGTCTGCCTGGAATATGTAGAAATTACACTAAGGGATAGCTCCAGGAAATGGTGGAAATGGTTTTGCCAGATCTCTACCGGTGGACACATTTCTACTGTTACACAGTATATACAGCCATATCACCCAAATAGTCAAGAGTGTGCCTCTGCTGTTGTTTTAAGGTTGCTGTTCTTGACACAACTTCCTACTCCAAAGTCACATGAACATCTCAATTTATTTTATTCAAAAGTTGATTTGCATTGTAATAGAAACTTTCAAATGCTGTTGGAGCATCTGTCTTTTGAGAACTCTCAACATTCAATTTGTCATCACAGTAAATGGCAAAAGCGGGTAAACTCAACTTGAGAAAGATTATCTCTCCATCTGCGCTCCTTCCACAGCCGTTGCCTATATAATTACTGTCATTCTCCCACTGAAAACAAAGAATTGCCGGCTATTTGAAGCACGCCATAATTGTGAATGCAAAAGCCTGACCAACTCCTATCTTATTTTTCTCTTCACAGCATAAGAAGATGACAAACAAACTCAACAGAAAATTCTAAGAGACATAGCTGCTGTTTGAATCCTGATGGTGATATGATGCGAGCTGAGCGGGGACAGATGACCTTGTAAATTAACTAGCCATAATAATCCCTTCCTTCCATTATTCAAAACCAAATCCTTCTGTCACTCACTCTGCTGTGTGACAGATACATGTGGTGAGCAGGAAATAATGCACTTCCACACACAGTACTAAACCTGTCATTTCCATGCCTTTTAATCATGTATGTCGCTGAGCAGTTCTGACGCAAGAAAGATGCATGTACTCGTTCATGCAGAAAGACACAAACGCACACACGCACACACACACACACACACACAAAGCTTGGGAGTACATTCTATAGCAGGGCAGTATTGATGACGTTAGGGGTGAGGATTAATGTCTGTCAGGTTGGGGCTTTAGCGCAGTATAGGAGAGGGCAAACGGTCACAGAGAGTGGTGAAAAGATTATTATCCTTATGATGCCTTGACGCCCTCCCTTCATCTATCAGTCCACGTCTCCCCCTCCATCTGTCACCCTGTCTCCAGATCCACCCTGCTCTCTACACCTTGCTTCAAATCTGATTGATATCCCACACAAACACCTAATTTTCTTCCTCTCCAGCTCCACTCTGTTACTCTTTAGTCTTCTGCTCCATCTTTGTTATTCTAGGTGGCACGCTTTCACCAGCTCTTCCAATCATTCTCTTCTTCCTCCCATTGACAGTGGTACAAGAATTTCCTTTTAAGCTTTCTTTTCATCTCTGTCGAAAAGTGCTCGTTAACAGCCTACTCGAATTCTCCACATATCTAGTTACTCCATCGGACACGTGTGCGTAAATGCCGAAACACAGGAAGTGTGTACGTGCACGCCAACACACTGCAGCTACATCACCCAACCGACCTTGATTGCAAGGCTGATACTCCACTGGCTGATGGGGTGATGCTCAAAAACGTCAACTTCAGCAAGCGGCTCCCCATCAACAAATGATGAAAAGAGGCAGTTTAAGATTTTTTTGTCTTGTAGAGACAGTTCCCTTCACTGATTGCTTTATTGATTGGCTTGTTTGTGTTGTTACACAGTGAGTTAAGTGAAGTAGCTGTGAGTAAGTAAATGAGGGACTGATTTACTGAGTGAATGGGTGAGTGTGTGTGAATGACTCGATGAGCAAGTGGGTGATGTTGGATATCAGGGAGAGGGTGCGTGAGTGAGATAAGCAGCTTGATCCCACTTCACAACATCACGCTCGGCACCTGTAAATGAGTTTCCCTTTGATCCGTGTTGCACTCTTCTAGCCTCCATCGCTCCTTTGCTCCCTGCTGCTCTACCTCTCCCACAGGTGATGAGGGGGCCCAGGGGCAGCACATCAGAGGACCTGAGAGTGCTGGTGTGTGTGTGTGTGTGTGTGTGTGTGTGTGTGTGTGTGTGTGTGTGTGTGAGAGAGAGAGAGAGAGAGTGCAGATGTCTGTGGCTGTAAGGGTAGAGACGACGCTAGGAGGTCTATAGGTGAACAACCATCTGGAGAGTGACACACACACACTCATGACATGCTCATGAGCACACCGACATCTGTTTCACTCATAAACAACATAAAAAATACATGGCATATCAAGTGAGGAACGATAAACTTGCACCAAGCGTGTTTACTGATCTGAGATCCACCATTCATGCACCATCATTGTCGTGTCAAAACTCCCTCAAAACTCATGTGCACTGCTGCCAAGAGTAAAACTGATCAAGAAAGCGTCCCACTTTCTGACATCCACACCACAGCATCACTTGCAGCACGTTAAAAAACACCCAAATGTCTAAGTAGCCTTAAGTGGGAGCAAATATACAAATCTGCCATATGACACTATTAAGGTGCAACATGCTGTTAAAGTAATATATCTCACGGTGGTCACCAAATGGTTGCCTTCCTGTATTATTTATTAAGTTTTGAATGTGAAAACAAAAACATTCATGAGACAACTTGTAGAAGGATATGTAAAACCCCAATGTGTTTATTTAATATTGAAACCCTGGAGTATAGCAGGTAAACTTTGCTGGTCTGGTGTGGATAAAAAGCAACAATATTAAAGCTATATATCAATTTCAAAACACTATTGATGGTCATTTAAAATCAACAGGGTGTAAAGAATCTATTACAAGTCAAATTATCTCCCAATCTTAGTGGAAAACAAATAATTTAAGCTCAATATTGAATCTTCAGTGAGTCTTCAGTTTAGATGAAAAATTACAAATGATTGGTTCAGGTGCATTTCAAGTCAAACAGCAACTGCAGTTTTCTGAAAAACAAGCAATATTATAATGTAGATCTGCAGAAAAATGGCCTTTCCCTTTACTCTAGATTCAGATTCACTTCAGTAACTAGCTCATGATCTACACAGCGAAGCATTATGATTGTCTAGTATAACATGGTGTATTATACTATTGATTCTATTGTTTTGTTACATTGTCCATTTTTGGGCTGACCTTTGTAACAACCTTCCTGTTCATTAATGTGCACTGTCCCTTATACCGATTTTAAAATCCGATATTCCAATAAATTAGCCGATATTTTTTTTCCTCCTGCTTTTCCTTGACCTCCTCAAGATAACGTGACACAAAGCAGATTAAAAACTGTTTTTATTGTTGGAAATAGTCCTTTGAACCAAAAAAACAGCTGATTGCTGTATTTTGTGGTGGATAAAAGGCTTTCCAAACTTGTGTGTTGCCATCAGTGGAGCTGCAGAGTCCCCTCTGGTGGACAACCTGTGCAACGACAACACTCATAACAAGATTGATGGATCCATCTCCGTTTCTTTTTTAATGGTCATTTATCATTGGTCGGGCTCTATTCTATATGTACAGTGTAAGGCTTTGGCTAAATTTGTATCAAATCCATTCCCTTTCATTTAACAGGTATTAAAATCCTTCTGATGATGTTTTATGTTTTTCTTTCTTTAAATCCGACATTTCCCATTTTCCTCACTTAATAGACTGACCAAAGAATCTTTATCTTGAGGCAGCAGGCAACCTTTGGTGTGAAATCAGATAAGGGAATTGCTTTGTCTAATGCCATTAAACATTTTCTGGAGGTCCTCTATTATTAAGGCAAAGATCAAGAGCATCTAACTAAACATGTGACTGCTGTGCGAAATGGAAAGAGCTCAGGTGCCTCTTGGGTTTTTCCTAAGTTGAAAAGAATATCAAAGCAGTTTCATTAAAATTCAATCTGATGTGGTATTAATCACAAGTTTGGCTTCAAAGTTACTTTGTTTACTAACATTCTTCCCTGATTGCATAAGTCTGTGTTTTACATTTTTTTTATAAATTAGTGTGCCTACAGTTTTATTTGTTGTTGTTGTTTTATGGTCTTAGCGTCAAAAGAGAACCAGTGAGCCAGGCCACTTCTCTCTACTCCATCCTTGATAAAACCACATGCCTGACAAATTCAGCACAGTTTGGTTCATTTTCAGTTAGGCTCTGTTTCTGATCAGTTCGCCAGATTTAACAGAAAAACAAAGTTTTAGGATACAGGTTGAGATGACACTGTCTAGTTTAAAGGCTCAAAGTCAGCTTTGCATATTTAACACATCAGAGCCGAGCAGCACCACCACCATGCATCAACGAATCTCACAAGCGGCACCTCAGGGGGTCTGGAGCTCTACTCCTCTTTTCTTGTTTTCAAGATGAACCTTTAGTGCAATTTTTTTTTAAATTCTTATTTGTCTTTTACTCTGATAAAGAGCCTTGGAGTATTCATGAAGCAGAAGGAAAATTAAATCCATTTTGATATCCTCTAGTTACCAACTACGAAAGAGTGGCTGGAATCTAAGAGACGTCCTTGATTCATAAACTGCCAGCTAACTTTTTAAAGTGACTGATCACAGTTCTTCCCATCTTCAACAATAATCATCAATATGTCCCTGGGCATGACCATTCACTGAGCGTGTATTATACAAATACTGTATGTTCGTATATGAATACACAGCTCCGGTTCTGCTTGAAATGTTCTGCCCCTTTATCCACAGAAAACTGTGTTTTTTGCTATGTATAAGCAAAGGCTGTGCATGAATGAGAAAATCTTCACGGTGAGACACGACCACATATCCTGTTCAAACTAGACCATTTCCCCTTACTGATGAAAGGCTGCAAGAGGCCTCACAGATGTAACTAACAGCTCAGAGTCTAGAGGATTTGTTGTGACTGAAATCCCACATTCTGAATACAGGGGTCTTGGGTCCAGTGGGTTTGTTTATATCAACCCTGTCACCGCCCGCTGAGTGGACACTTACCGCCACCGCCTGTGTTCACATTATTGACCAACCAATTATGTTTAGTGAATGTATACACACAGTTATCACACAATGAATCAGAATGGATGTGCCATCCTTGTTGCCATGAGACCTCACAATACAGAGTGCTTTCAACGCCTATAAAAACAAATTGTACAGTTAAGTATATGGCTAAGTGCTGTGAAAGCTGACGGCTTATGAAAATAATGAATGAAATGCATACAGACTTTTTAAGGTATAGCCTTAATTCAATCACATTATTTCTTTATCCGTAAACTTAAATGACCCTGTTTCAGTGTGTCATAGACACAGACACAGTTTAATTGTTGATGTTTGTGTCTGGAAAAGTTCTGAAAAAAATGATGCTATTTAATGATGACGTAAAAGAACCAGTGTCCCAGGGGCAACAAAATAATGCTGCATATTAGGGCTGTGAATGCAATGGAAATGCCTTTTGTTTAATAATAACTTTGTTTTGATTCTAATCATTGTTCAGGTCATGCAGCCACAGGAGCTAATAAAATAAAAAGTCACCTGTGCAGAAAGGAAAATTATTTTCTGCAAAATAATGTCATTTTATCTCATCTTTCACTTCATTAAAACACACCTCACAGGAAATGTGGGCAGAGGGCAGATAGGGGGCATTTGCAATGACATGGCAGCAATTAAGATTTTGCACTGTGAAGGCTACACAGACTGGAGAGCCCATCTGACAAAAAAACAAACAGGGGAATACATGCTCAGTGCAAACCAATGCAGACTGGATCCAAGCGATATAAAAGGGGGCTTGTTTAATGTGTATTCCTGATGAGTGAGATATACCTTTATTCCAGAGGATGTGTAAGTAGTCCTTATCCAAAGGCTGGTTCAGAATGATCAGACAGATCCTCTGCTTGCCTGCAGAAGAAAACAGAGGGAGGGGGAAAGGGAATCAGAAGCAATCAGATAGAGACACAGATAGACACATCGCTATTTGCATGTTTAAAAAATACCTTTTTAAATATAGACTGGAGGCTGCTGTTCGTGGCACTGAATGTGCCAAATGAAGAACAAAATTAAAACAATGGCCTGATAATGAAGCCATTATCACGCTCCACACGGAGACAGGAAAATAAGAGGGAGGATTAAAAACAGAAACCATTCCAAACAAGTCAGGATGTACACTCTTAGTTTTGTGAAAGTCCAGAACCGTTTTCCTTCTCGATCCTGTGAGTGATTTGTTTGCAACATCGCAATATAACAAAAATATATCCAAATTATGCAACAATGTCCCTCAACAACAGTACTTTAATGCACCTCGACCAGGGTCAAAATCAATGTCAAAGTTATTTGTTTCTTTTAAAAGGGGAAATCTGTGCTCGTAGGCTCGCACACATCTCATCGATACTCATCTGAATATCATGACCTTGGTGACAGGCCATCTGCAACTACATGACTTAAGAGGAAAGCCCTCCCAAAGCAGCCCAAATGAAAGTAACCTGTCATCCAATAGCTTCTGTCTTTCCTCTCAGTGTACCTCCATACTTCTTTGTCAAAGCCTCTGTCCCAGGGTGCATCATTTCACAAATCTATTTNGCTTTTACCTTTTCCTTTGCTCGGCTGCTAATGCAGATCCCCTGACAAATACTTTAGAATTGTCATTTTTCTATCTGCAGGAGATGAAGAGAAAAAAAATAATGGAAAACTCTGCATTTCACTGACAAAGTAAAAACAGAGCTGCTAGAAAAGCCTTAATGGACCAAAGACTAAAGCAACCTCTCTTCCTCTCGCCTTCACACTTAGCCATTTCATTGCTCATTTATCTTTCACTCTCATGTCTGCCCTCATGAAAGACTTCTCATCCATTTTTAAAGTTGTTGCCTTTTGTAGCAAAGCCAGAATGCCATATGCAAGCTTAAGCAACACTCTATGATTACAATGTCCTCTTCCCTCTCTCTTAAACTGCATTTATGTAAATTCCACACAACTGGATTCCAGTTTCAGAAAACACGACATGGCATATAGAGCTTGTATCTTTCCCAATACACCTTTCCTGATATGACATGAATGCAGTGGGTGGCCAGAGAAAGCGAAGGAACAAAGAGGAAGAATATACTTCAGGTTTCATGAAATTTTCATGAAATTCTCATTGCAAAAATGTGCATCACCTTGTGTCCTGAAAAAAACAACCCTTTTTGGATTTATACCCTTAAGTGTAAAGAGTGCAGAAAGTGTGGAGAAAAGAAATTGTCCTTTGGGTTTGTGACTTTGTTGCAGCAGCGGGCTTGATGTTGTTAAAAAGTTCACATCACTGGAAGGTCATTTCCATTGCGAAAGTCAACCCCGGCAGAGTATGGTAAAAGGGAGAGAAAGGGAAGAGGGGAAAGGGAGGAGACATAAAAGAGGAGGAAAGGAGGACACAAGGAGGGGTAGGTGAGGAGGAAAAAGAGGAGAAGTAGATTTGTCAGTCTTGTCTCTTAATTGGCTGGAGGTGTACAGAGAACAAAAGACAAACTCAGCCAACCGTGACTTTTCAGATAACCCCTCGTCGCACAAACACTCGCCTCCTCGCACACACACGCACAAGGAGGTGCGCGGCCTTTTGTGCACTCTATTCAAAGAAATGTCACCTTGGGAATCTTTTTAAAGTGCCAGACAGTATAAATATGACAAACACACACACACACATACACAGACTTCAACCTAGCAAACAGATATTCCAGGAACAGGCATTTATAATTAAAATGGTGAAATTTAAAAGGCTAACTGTGCACACAGGGGATTTTAAAATGCAGACATCCAGGGGCTGTTTTTATATTCTCCAACGTGAGTCTAGATAAGCATTTCCTGCAGGAGATTAAACTAAAGACGGCGTACAAATATACTCTATAACATATCTAGTGAGGGAAAAGTGTTTCACCACTGTACAGTTGGCAGACAGATATAAAGAGTGTACAACACAGGGAATCTCAAACCGACCTTTTACCTTTGACAGCAAGTGACAGTTTATCAGCAAAATTATATCATCAGGAGGATGTGGCTGTACGCTCTGATCTGCTCTGTTCTGCAACCATTTGAGGGATTATTTGCACACACAGAGAAATCTTTAGAATAAATCTTGGATTTGTACAGTGAGCAAACTCACGAGTGTAGCGTGTGATGCTGCTTATTCTTAGCTTATGTGTTTGAGTAAACAGTTGTTTCAGTGGATGCTTCAAAACTGCTGATAGCATCCTATCAGAAGTGAGTGTCTCTTGACGGATGTTGACCTTTGTGTGTTATTGATTTTCGAGCTGTACAAGCAGAGAAAATCAACACCTCTTCTGTGTTCCTACCCTGCGCAAATCACACACGCGAGAGAATGTCAAGTTTATAATAACATATGTACAAGAACAGAAGCACAATTACAGTGGCCTTTGTAGTCTAACAAGAGGATTATTTGAAACCTTCAACAACAGTCTGGAAACAGAGAGGGAGACAGACATCAAGGAGGTGAGACAGAAGAAAGCAATGCACCATAATGCAACTTGTCAATATGGTGCAGAATGCAGCACTAATTACTGCACAAACACTTGCTACAGATGCCCTGGTCAACAGGGGCATATCTAGTTATCAGTGAGGCCCGGGCCCCAGAACCATTCCGGTCCGGTGGTGAGTTTTTTTCCCAACCTCATTCTTGTCTCATTTGTCGTCTGATAAAGAGTAAATTCATCAAATTCAGGTTAAAAATAACAACACATTTGGTCTTTGCAAAGAGAAATGATGTGCATGTTTATTTGCATATAGAGCAGGCGAATGAGAACCAATCACGAGTGATCACCTGAGATACGTGGAGGCCATGCGGCCTAGTCCACATTGACATGGGTAGTTTTATTATCTGAGTTTTTCCTTTTTAAAAAAACAATCTGTCTACATAAAAATGCAAAAACACGCTATCAAGAGCATGCCAAATCACCAGGCGGCAATATGACCCTAATCATAAAGCCATATTGGCCAATCGGAGCCTAATAAAATTGTAAACAAAGCAGGCATTGGCGCACAATCTGGGGGCCTTTCTCATTTTCCAAATTTCTGCCTCCTCGACTCATTGACTCCTCGACTCTTCGATCCTCGATCCTCAGGCGTGTGACCCGGAAATCGATCTCAGCGCGCCATCTTGAAGGACATCTCAATTCTTAAAATGCACATCGAGGAGCGGGGAGCAAGGAGGCTTGCTGGAGGAGCTATAAGCGAGGATACATCAGTGTTTACTTTGCGGAAGTTTAGTCAGCCGCTGTGACATTTAAAAGAGGTGTGACATGCAGCTGGACCAACCCACAGACTCTGCACTGTTCCTGTTGTAATCGTAAGTTGTATTAGATAAGCCTATTAAAAATAATCACATACGCGATTGAACTTTCTGCCCTTCACCTTTTGTGTAGCGCCTCATAAAGCGCTGTTCTAACCATATTCCTTAATGTCATTTCATTTGATATCACCGATGTTATTGTTGAATTTGATGTGTGGATGGGCAGCAGGATTGTAAAAATTAACATTAAATAGCGGCTGGATGAAGTGTGTCCCCAGTGACAGTGCGCATTTACACACGAGCCACTGCAACATAAATTAATAATTAAAAATCTCCTGACACGCCAACAGGATCAGTCACAATCTGGTGTTAATTCATGTTCTGTGTTCTTCTACACATCCAAAAGGTCTCACACACAGTCCAGTTTCATACAGTAAAACTGTTTGGAGTAAAACAACTGTCCTCCTGATCAATCCTGAGCTTCATCAGAGCATCTAAACATGGATTATAGAAGCCGAAAATTTTATTCTGTTTCCTCTGTTTCCTCTGTCTGTCCTGTCAAATTTATTACTGCAGGTTTTTTCTACTTTGTCCCACGATATTTGCTGTGACATTACTGCACGGATGGAAACGTTTAACTAACTGACAGCCTCTCTAATCCCCAAAGTAAATAGTTAAAGAAAACACTCATAGTAGGCTACATCAATATAGGCTAACACATAAGAAAGAAATCCCCTGGAAAGTTGCAGGCACCGGTGGAGGCGTGGTAAAATATCCATGTAGATGCTGGTCTCTAAATCTGATAAAATAATTAGTTTGTTGGGGGTCTGGTGGATGATTTAGCCTATGCTGATCACGCCAATTCAGCTGCTATAATCGTGACAGAACTGAGCACTCAGCTGCTGAAGTCAAATTATTAGGCTGCAATATCAACCAGAGCATTCATACCTGATCTGTTTCATGTTATAATAATAGCCCATGTAGTCTGCACATGTCATTCCAACAGTCCTGTGATGACAGTTTTAATTGGGGCTATATGAGATAAATGATACTGTGCCATTTTGTAAAAGGGACTGATGATGAAACGCTCACCTCATCAAGGTGAGGGCTGAAATGAACTTCAGTTTACAGGCGCACCCAAAAAAAGTAGTAGCCTGCTGTGTAGCCTAGTGAATGATTAGGCTGGTGTAATCAGCTATAATGCTTATTGGAACCTCAAGATGTTTCTACGTGTTATAATGTTGACGGACATGTTTCTGGATTGTGAAGAAATGATCTGTAGCCTTTAGTGCCAAAAGCTGGTCTGCTGCTCTGACAGAGATTACAGCTCAAACAGCGGACAGATGATGCAGCTGTGCAACATGTCATATTTAATTGACGTTGCTTTAAAGTGACGGCTCTGAGGAAAGGACATCTCATTTCATTAAATGCCTGTTTCCTCGACTCTCTCCTCACGTCTCTTCCTCGACTCCTCGAGCACGTATCTCGGGTGGGAGGGACTAAGATGTGCCACGAGGCGTCAGAAATTTGGGAAATGAGAAAGGCCCTTGGTGCTTCTCAAGTCTCTTAATTGCCTCAGTGTTTCCCTCACTTGCATCTTTTCCTTGCGTCTTAGTCCCACCCACCGAGGATGCATAGAGAGACGCAAGACAACCAAGCCAGGAGAGAAGGAACGAGGAAATATGTTTTTAGAGACATGAGACGTCCTTTCCTCCGAAGCGTCACATGAAGCAACATCCCTTTCTGCTGACGGCGGCAGCTGATCACAGCTGGATCAGCTGTCATTCGGCTGTAACAGCTGTAGAGACCTTTGAGTTCTTGTCTGAACACATGTACACTGTGTTGGTCCTAATAGTCTCAAAGTTCTCAATGCAGAGCAGCATGATTCACTCTGTACATCGCAAGACAATAACTCCGGTTTTACTGTTTACACAACAACACTGCAACCGGCATTTCTTAAAATCCTCATCCTGGCAGGGGTTTTCAACAATTTTCAGTTTCTGTGACCTGATACTACGTTTCCGTGTGGACGAACAGCCAAACCCCGTAGAAAAAGTCAGGGTCTTGAAAATACCCGTGTTCCTGTAGACAAGAAGATCACTGGGGGTCTGTGAACATGCTGTTTGACTGAACAATAAATATTCAGACTACAACCAACTCAGGTTAATAAATGGTGAACAGGGGCATAATGAAGGTTTTTGTGTTTGTAAGTCTGTTTAAATTAAATTGTGATTTAGTTTTTGTCATTTTAATTAAATTCTAATTAAAATAGGTTGCAATTAGTTACACCTTCATTTATAACATTTTATTTCTCAGAATCCCATGCTCATACTGAGTCACCTCAACACCTCTAAAAAAAACTGTTTTTAGCATTGCATTTCTTGGCCCTTTTTCTTGTTCGGTGGTGTAGTTTTCACATTCCGGCCTGAACAGGAAAAAATAGACAACAAGAGTTCATGACTGGATATTTCATGCTCATCTAGAGTACAACTCAATACAAGATTCTTCAGCTACCCAAAAAGCGGCAGGTTGGAGAAAAGTGGTTACAACAAATGACAACACAGCTGTGTAAAATGACTACAGGAATGCAACACCACAGATTACTGGACTGCATTAAAGAGTAGATTGTTTTAAGACTCAAATCCCTCTGTATCTTGTCAGTATACTTACTGTATGTTTCAGAACTAGGCTCATTTGTGACCACTGCATGCCGCAGAATCCAAGGAGTATGAGAGAGGCAAAAGCTCTGACACTGCCGATCTTCCTGGGAACATAGCGTTTGTTTTTCACTCGTAAACGCTCTATTTATATCCTTCTGTGGGTGGACAATGTTTCTAGCCCGTGTCAAAAACCCCACACAAAAATTTAATTTGGACAAACATCTGTGAAATATGAGTGTATCTCTTGCTACTCAACCAGTGGCAGCCCCCTTTAATATAATGTACAGGAATATTTTTCATGCAAGTCATGAAATTAGCTCTTTATTAAATAGATCTCAAAAACTACATAGAGAAATGACAAATGTAATTGTAATACAAAACAGACGCAAAGAACAGAGGGATGTGCCTGCTGTCTCCTCTACAAGCCAAACCGTAGTGCGATCCCCTTGACCTCTACAGCTCCGGATACAACCTGCCCATAGGCTCAAATCAGCTTTCCTGTCGCCACACACACACACACTCACACACCACCAAGGAGCTCACATAAACCTTGACCTGAGAGCTGTGGCTAAAGGCAGCTATAACCAGCTTCCTCCTCAGGTCTGTAGGACAGTAAGCACTGACCATCTGGAGATTTCTTTTTTTTAAGCGCATTAAACAAATACTGAACTTATTTGAGAAACGTGCCTACATGCCACTGGAAAAGAGAGACTAACCGTGCTATGGTCAGATTTGTTTTTTAAAATTTTTTGTCAAATGTCGACAGTTCTTTTTTTTCCAGTGTTGGGTTTGAACAAATTGGATTTATGCAATAACAGGGATTTTATTCAGGAGCAGGATCGCTTATTTTTAGAAACATTTAAATTAGCGAGATGCCTCTTCAAAGTTTGTTTTTCTCAAACAGCTAATATTACAAGAAAACGCATCAAGCCCTGTTTCAGTAAAGATTCATTATGTGTGCACCCTATCAAAAAAAAAAAAACACAAGGAAGTGCAGCTCATACAAACACACACTGCTGTCATGAAAGTGCCATTGATTTGTTTTTGAGTTTTAATTCCCCCAAGACCGTTTGTGTGTCAGAGCGAGTTGGAGAAGCAAAGACAGGAAGACAAGTGTGACAGTGCTGCGAGTGGAGTGTGTGTTTTGATCAAACGCATACAGATTGTTGTGTATGGGCCTCGGTTTGTGTGTGGACCCGCACACAGATGTGGCTTGTGGTTGAACATACCACGCCTGAGTATTTGACTGATTGTGAGCATGCGTGTTTGTGCCAAGGGAAAGTGTGTTAGACAGTCAGTACCTGAGGGCAGCAGGCAGTCCAAAGGCACCAACTCTTCATCCATGGCCAGAATCCACAGGAGCCCGTCCTCAATCAGCCGACTCACCTGGAACTGAGGAGAGGACGACAGACACTGTTGATACTAGTCATGCTTTTATCTGTTTTTTTTTCTATTTTCTCTTTTTGTCAATCAAAGGAAGTCATTTCATTTTCCAGCTTGTCTCTCATCCCAGTTTGTCACCAGCCTAATTATTCCACCTTAAACAAGCAGGCCGGATACAAACACTAACATGCACACATGAATACAGTGACATTAAAGTTGGATGAATGGGTAACCCAAGACATAATACAGACACTAGAGCTGCAACTGAACTAAAACTTGTCATTATTGATTAATGTGCAGATTATTTTCTTGATTAATTGTTTGGTCTATAAAATGTATGTAAATGAACATAAAATTGAAAAATACCCATCACGTATTACTGACTTAAATGATTAATCGATTATCAAAACAGTAGCAGACTGACTGTCTTTTGGTCGATTTATGATTAATCTACTGATCGCTGCAGCTGTAACTGACACAGTGCCTTGCTCATGGTAATGCATTATGTCACCACACAGGCATCAGGACTATCTGCTGAAACAGAACCCATAAGGCAGCCGAATTTGTAATAAAAGTAATTAGAGCTGAAGCAATTAGATGATAGGAAGTTGACAGAAAATGAATCGAGAAGACTTTTAAATTGATAATAACTTGATTAATAGCCTCATTAATCTATCAGTGATCATAGTCATTTCTCAAGTAAAAATACCAAATATTTGCTGGTTCCAGTTTTTTTGAAATGTGGGGATCTCATCCTAAACTTTGATCAGGGCATCAGTGAGCATCTGGACAGTCTGTGACACTACTTGGCGGCATCAGTTGCACAGATACCTAACATCCCAGAGGCTCTCAAGTAAATTCAGGCCTGGGAAACGTGAGTGCCAGTCAGTGTCATTGAAGCCTTCATCATTCAAGAACTAACAGCAGTCAGAGTACCACTGGCTAGCACGAGGAGGTCTGTGCGAGCGTCCAAGGATATGCTATCATCAACAAACCCACCACCAAACCGGTCATGCTGGATGATGCTGCATGCAACATAACGTTCACTATGGTATCTCCACACCATTTCACATCTGTCACATGTGCTCAGTGTGAACCTGCTCTCGTCTGTGAAGAGAACGGGGCAGCAGCAGTGGACCTGCCAATTCTGGTGTTCTCTGGCGAATGTCAACTGAGTTGCAATGTGCTGGGCTGTGACCACAGATCCCACTAGAGGACGTTGGGCCCTCATGCCACCCTCATGGAGTCTGTTTCTGAGAGTATGGTAAGAAACATGCAAACCAGTAGCCTGCTAGAGGTCAGCCTGTAGGGCTCTGACAGTGTTTCTCCTGTTCGTCCTTGCACAAAGGAGCAGTACCAGTCCTGCTGCTCTTGCACTGTCCAGCTCTCCTTGTATAACGGCCAGTCTCCTTTGATCTCCTCCATGCTCTTGAGACTGTGCTGGGAGACACCTGTCACTTTCATTTGCACCAAAACAACTGACACTGATTCATAATCACTTAGCCTTCCTAACTGGATTGATCTCTGAAGTTTAATTGACTTGATCTTATACTGTGATGTTAAATACTTGATGATGTAATAAGTAATAAAACATGCTTAATTATAATGGATATGTTATGTTGTATTTTATAGAGAAGAAAATATCAAGAAAATTATGTATTATATTCAATATGAAAATAAGCATCAGCTGCAGCCCTAAAAATAATTATAAGTAAGCAGCAATCAATAATTTTTCATTCATTGCAGAGTCTTTTGTATATTGTGACCCAGCCGAGGCAGCAACAAAATGTTAAAATGTGCAACAGCTTTATAATTAAAACAAAGGACACACATGGTAACTATTAAAAGTATCATTTTTCTAAGTTTAACACTTAACTTTAAAGAGGTGGTATTATGCTCATTTTCAAGTTCAAAATCTTATTTAGGGGTTATACTAGAACAGGTTAACATGGTTTCATTTTCAAAAAACACCATATTTTTTCATACTGCACATTGCATCTTACATGATCTTTGTTGGGAGTTGCACATGCGCAGTTCCTAGTTAAGGACTACTACCCAATAAGAAGCAGAGAAAGGCGGGTTAGTGAGAAGCCGGTAAACAGCTTTGATTCAGCTGTAGGCTACATGTTGCCAACCAGCTTGGCAACATTGACTGGAGCAAGAGTTTCAGAATAGTGAGTTATTAATCTGTACCAAAAGTATTTTTTATCCATAAAGTTTTAACTGAGCTATGTCTCTACATCACAGTAACCACTTTATAACCATTGACTGCCTGGAGGATAGTTAGTGTTTGGAAGGGAGAGGGGAGGTGTGTGCTGTAGCTCAGTATATTTCCACCAGTGTTTTTGAGGGCGTGTCGGAGTAGCCGCTTGGCAAGCGTTATATGAGGCACATTTTCAAGAATAATACCACCTCTTTAAACTCCAAATTGCTACATGAAATGACCTGTTTGCATCTGGGAAAAATGATTATAAATGAAAAAAGTAAATTTAACCCAACCAAAACCGAATCCTTTCACCAGCCATCATTTAGTTATAATTAAAGTATCACAATGCATTCCTTTCGCCCACTTACATGAACAAAATCATAAAGCAAAAATCATGAACCTTGCCAACACACCCCCTGCTGACCTTTGAGCTTTATGACCCACACAGCAGAACAGAAAAACATGATCAAGAATGCACCATGGGATACAATTCAAAATAATAACCTCAGCTCTTTATATCTCCCCTCATTAATCATCACCTGCAACCTTTCCCACCACCCCCACCCATTCACAGGGCCTAGCCAAGTCCATATATATATATTTTAAAAACAGGACTGTGTCAAATCAGTTCAACTTTAGCTGAAAACTATTCCCAATCCCGTAATTCAAATTAATGTGAATTCGTAAATACCATTATTTATAATTCCATAACCCCCCGCCCATGTGTGCCAAGCATAGTGAAAGTAAAAGTAAAACTTATATACGTGTAGGCTATATTTTATTGCAACAGCCTACATCCATCCCCCACACAGCCACTGGTGGTTTGCATCCACAGTTGCAGAAATAGGTACTGACCACACTTTGTACTGTTGATGCACAGGAGAGCTGAACTCAGAAGCTCGTGATGCTTAAAAACTGCTAAAACAAAAGACATCTCTGAACAACTGAGCCATAAGCTCCTTTAATAGTAACGGACGCTGCTGGACCTTTTCGTGACAATTACTAGACAACACTTGCTCTGGGGAATGGACTTAGGCATCCTTTTCCAGCGGTGTTTCATTCAGTTACACAACGGTTTTAACCACAGACTATATGCATCTAACTGGAGCAGTGAACAGGTCTGCTATTCTGACCAAAACAACACAGATGCCGATGCTGTGTTTCCCTACTAATAACCCGACTTCACACGTTAAAGCCGTCATTGCTACGCTTTGTAATCATTCAACAAAAACCATGGACAACTTACAGGACAACAGTGGCTTCCGCCATTAATGTTGTAAACAGTCAACGAGAGCGCAAGGAGCGGACGGAAGCAGGACGGAAGAGTGGCGGGAATTTGTTACGGCGACACCTAGAGGCCAAAAGTGGGACGAGTTCTCTTTTCCACATTGCTGTAAAGCAGTGATTCTCAAAGGCAGTCCCAGAGGTTTTTAAAGAGACTCAAGGGTTCTCCGGCAAATTGAGAAATAGTTTAATTTCACTCTAAGGTTCATTCAGTGGAAATTATTCCAATGAGAAAGTGACTATTCCAATCACTGTTTTCACTCTTCACTGTAACCATCATTATGTGCCCCATTACAACACCAATACTGAACAGATGTCCAATTTAATATCAAATCAAAAAAACAACAGCTATATTCTTCCAGTATAGGGAGTAAAATAAATCCTATTAAACAGGGCTTAATGTAGTTATATTTGGGGGTACAGCCTATGTGAACCTGTAAATCTTTAAAATGTGAAGAACCCCTAAAACAGATCCACATTGGCACCACTGGCCCGTACATGACACTTTTATTTAAGGAGACTATTTTAATGTTAATCCTAATTCAGTTTAATGGAGCATTAACAGCCAGACAATTAGATGCTTCATTGATCCCCCTCCAGTAGGAGATCTAGCAGGTCTTATGCTGCCTTCCAGACAACTCGGACCGCTGGAATTTTCAACCTCCAACTAGAAAAAGTACAATGGGACGCCATTCAAAGTCAGAGTTCCTACTTGAAGAGGCACCTTTAAAACAACCAAATCCATGGGATTTGTTAACATAAAATGTCACATAATCAACCAAGACAATAAATCAATACCAAAAAATTAAATTTGAAACACAAAATCCCAGGCTGAGCGACAGCAAAACCAGCAGTCCCAGATGAAAAAGCCTCTCCCTTCCGATGCTGGCACAGGAGCTTTTAAAGACCTCTTTCCCAGGCCAGGTGGACCTCATTCAGGAATCCGATGTACTACAGGACAGAAGAGGAAAGGGGACACAGGGAGTACAGGGAAACACATATAGCCGTAACACCAGTGTTATCATGAAGCTGGTTACAGTCAACAATCTCTGAAAGTCGTCTTCTCTGCTCAAAAGGGATTCAGGAAAACCTTAAAAATGCCAAAAAGCGTGAAAGCATTAGGAAATATACAACATTTACAGTCATTTGCAGATTATAAATTAGTGTAGCTAGACGGAAACACAGTTTAAGAGCAACATACATTTTTATTAAAATGGCATTAAAAGTCTTTGAAACACCAAGGGCACTGCTGAGAGTTCAATTGTGTTGACACTTGACAAACAAACATCAGTTTGCAGGGCTCAGCCATGTTTTTCGTTCACGCTTGGCATTCTGCACCTGGAACGCTTTCCGGACTCCAGCTGTGCTTAAAGAATGTGCTGCAAGGTGGATGAACAAGGATCTTCCCAACTATCTCTGCTGCTCTGCTGTCTAATAGCGGGATAATGAACTGGAATATAAGACTGGAATGACAATGAAATTAAATTCCTCATTTGGCTGAGGAGTCCCCTGCAAACCAGGAGCTGCAGGTATGAGGACACCAAGGTCACATCCTCTGTGTTTTAACATGGAAATATTATATTCATATGATAGGTAGAGAGCTAGCAAACAAAAAACTATTGGATTACAATCAATTACAATCCCTTTAACCAAAGTTGAAATTATTACTTAATTGGAGTGATTCTTTTCACATTTTTTCTTTATGTTTAATGAACATGGCCCAAAACTGTGGTTTTTACTAAGGTCATTCACATACAGGATCCGTAAAGAAAACAAATAATGACAGAAATGACTGGTAATGAGATTACGTTACTGTTTTTGGTTAATTGAATAGTCCCCAGTCAATATTTCATAGCACACAGAAACACACCCTCACCCTCACTTCACACATGCAAACAACACCCAGCCAGACATACACTAACACACACAAGTATACCAGAAATGCAAGCAGACCAGAAAACTGACACACACTGCACAAACATGCACAAGCAAAACACACACTGGTAAACAAACATCATAAGCGTGCATACACATACACATACACACACACACACATAAGCAGTAGACTGATGGTGTATGCTTCAGATATCTTCAGACAGCAGTAGAAGCAGTGTAAAGTGAGAAACCAAATCTCTCTCAAGGTGAATCCACTCCGGAGGCTCGTTAAAACAAACGTTCACTCATCCATCAGCACTTGTCCTGTCTCCCAGAGAGACTGCGCATGGAAGGGAATCATACACACACACACTCATTCACACCGTTTTTGCGCAGGCATGTATAGGCACAAGCACACACACCTGCTGTGCTCAGATGCATGGGAAGCCATTCATTCTGTGGGTATGCATTATAAATACATCTATGAATAAATTCCAGGCTGAGTGCATTCTTCATTGGCAGGGACTTTTTTTTTTTACAAGGCCACGCTACCTGAATGTTTGATGGGATCTCTCTCTTTTCTCTGCATCTAAGTAGCTCACCTTTCCTTGTCCATCAATCCTTCTGAAATTGACCCTTTTTTCTTTTTCTCCCTTTTGCACCTTTCTCTCTTTTTTGCAATATTGTCTTGTCTTTCTCTCACTCTCCCATCATGTATCTTCCACCAGCTCTCTTCCCCTCACTTCTTCTGTTTGGCATCCCCAACTATGAAACTTTTTGCTTGACAATTCAGGGGAAGGTTGTGGGTGAACAAGACAAAGTGGGTCAGTGGTGGTAGTAAAGAACAAGGGTAAGATTACATGCAGCCATGGTCTTCTGGCAAGAAGGAGGCTTGTTACATGGCCTGATATGTAAACAGGAGATCGATGAACATGTCAAATGTTTATTCCATTTAAACCTCATGGACCGACAAGTGATCAGTCATTAGAGACTCTGTTTGTGCCGACTGCTGTGCCAAATATTGTTCATTCCCACAGATACTTAAATTATATTGGAGGTCCCAAAGTTACCAATTATACCAAACACATCAGGCGGAATCTTGTGAAAATGTGTGTAAATGATGCAGACATCATCTAGAATATTTCCATTTGATGAAATGGTGCAGCCTTAAAAAAACTTGAAAACATTTTTTTGTTTGAATATTTCACACATTGTAAACATCATAAAGCTTCAATGAAGAGCTGGAGAGCAGATATACACAATGACAGCCATAACATTATGACCACTAACAAGGGAATAACACTGATTACCTCATCACAATGGCAGGTGCCAGTGGATGGGATGTTTTAGGAAGCAAGTGAACATTGTGTCCTCAAAGTTGATGTGTTAGAAGCAAAAAAAAAAAAGGCAAGCGTAAGGGTTTTGAGCGACTTTGACAAGGTCCAAACTGTGATGGCTGGACAACTGGGTCAGAGTATCTCCAAAATGGTCTGCAGTGGTCAGTACCTGTCATGAGGTGTGCAAGGAAGGAAAAGCGGGGAACCGGCGACAAGGTCATGGCCGGCCAAGGCTCATTGATGCACGTGGGGGAGTGAAGGGCAAGAAATGAGCCTCTGCGGGTCAAACTGTTGAAAAAGTTGATGCTAGTTCTGATAGAAAAGTGTAAGAACACACAGTGCATACACAGTGGAGTCCATATCTGGATGGGTCAGGGCTGTGCATGACCAGGGTAACAGGATGGTCTTAAACAATAAATACATATGTATTTTTGAGTTAAGATGATTCTTCCATCCGTAAAGCTATATTTTGTAGTTATGTTAGAAGATCAATATCTCACATATTTGTCTGTTAAATGTGAATCTACATCCAGTTTGCTTAGCTGAGCAGAGACCAGTACTTGAAGTGGGCTGGTATTTTTACTACATTTTGCCCTTTGGTGTTTTGTTTTATCTTGCACAATTCTCAATCTTCACAATCTGCCAATCACCCAATCTAGGCAGCCATGTTCTCTCACTAGCAAGTTGGAAAATGTACTTTAATAGTACATTGGAACTAAAAACGGAAATACCATTAGTTGCATAGGGCCCTGTGTATCATGCAAAGGCCTCCCCTTCGTGTCAAAGCAGGTGTCAATGTTTACAACTTCGATGAGAGACCACCAGTTAAAGTGGATTGCACACAACAATCAGGTAAACTTGTGTTCTCTCCTAGCTAGTTGGTGTGCTAGCTCGCAGTGAATGTCTCTTTTGTCCGCCTTGTTAACCTAGCTGGGCAGCGCATTTCTCTCGGTCTGTCTGTGTCTTGCTTGCCAGCCACTTCCAGGACTGTAATCTGTCCAACTTATTACATATGATAAACGCCAACTCAGTGTTTATAATATTGTGAACATGCATTCATGGTCCATACGCGCATTCATAAAGGCAAACTTGCGGACTCCAGCAGCGACCTCTGTGGGGGCCAGTACAGACAATATAAGGGAATGATGCCACACAACTCAGGCAACTCTGGACTAGTGCAAGATGCAAAGCAAAGGATTGATATTTATTGAATATTGAATTTACAATGTTGATCAATATGGTTACACATCGCTGAGTAAATAATAACCAAGTATTCAGTCTGTCCCATTTAATGCACAGCATGGAAATTCTCACAACTGGCAGATGGCTGAACCATAAAAAAAACACCATACAAAAGAAGCAAACCTCTGCCAGGCATTTATTTGCTGTCTTTCTTTCTGCTGTGCAAGGTAATAATAGGAGTGTATCAAAATCTCTTGCCAATTGCTTTTTAATTAGCTCTTTGCCGAACATTGTGGTTGGTCTCTAGGTTTTGGCTATCTATCCTGTGCAGCTAATTACCTTCATTATTTGACACATCAGAATCAGGAGGGCTGTTTCCAGTCTCTCACCTGCAAGGAACAGCAAAGCAATGTTGGGTCACAAACACCAATATTAGCTGCTAGTACAGCCGAGACAACCACGCTTAGTCATTTCGTCTTAAATTACCACCTGCTTACAGACGAGCGTCTAGTGAGAACTATTGCTGTGGACATTTTTATTCCATTTTCTCTTCAAGGTCATATCGCAGTGAAGTGAGTGTGTTTGTCTTGAGTTCAATTTAATATCTCCTATCAGCCGATACACTGGTCACATTATTACCCCGTTCACCCCTGGCAGAATACACCTGTTACTGTGACAGATAATAAAACAAAAAATAAGGGAGACACTAACTGACATGCAAATTCAGACTCCCTCTCTCCTTCCTATGTACTCTCTCTACCTTTAATACTCAGCATCATTACCTTATCTCCTTTCTGTCATTTCTCTTTCACATATTCTGTTTTTCACTCCGTTTTGTCTCTTACTTTGCTTTCAGCTTTGCTTCACCTCATTGTGTCTGTCTGCTCTCTTCCATCATGCTCTTGGGTTTTGTATTAACATTTTATTTTAGTTATAATGATGTTTTTTTGGTGTGTGTGTGTGTGTGTGTGTGTGTGTGTGTGTGTGTGTGTGCGTGTGTGTGTGATAAAGGTGGAGAGCAGCTCAAACGAGCCATTTCCAGTTGCTCATGGGATCTTAATGCACTGCTCAGTTTGGGGTCAACTCCTCACACTGGCTACTGTTTAGGCAGTAGTTGCAGGGGTTATGTGCAGCTGAATTAGGGCTAAGTAGGTCATATTTCTTTTTTATCTGCCAATGATGATGACCCATTTTAATTAGGAATTAACAAGATACAAGCGCAATGGAGGACAGACTCTTTTTGAGCTGTTTTAGAGGTTGACTCTCCTGCCATTGTCAACTAGTGTAAAAACAACATTTCTCTCTCACAGCTAACAAATGGCCCTCAGTGGAAAGAGACAGGGCTTAAATTGCTGTAGGCATATCTCAGGAATGGGTCACTAAGAACAAGGAGGCCATATTATGGGAGATTGGACCCGGAATGTCGAATTGGAGGTGGCCGCTCCCTCCAATACATGGGCAGGGTGGTGATTATCACAAACTTGGCAGCTTCGTCCCAGTGGCATTACTTTGCTGTACTTAATCCCCCCAGAGGCTTCCTGTCCTATATCCAGGGAAAACAGGTGGATTTCTTTTCGGTCACGATATCAATGCCTAAGGGCTGGTGTCCCACACGTGCATGTCCAGAAGCAGGGACAAAGACCGACCTTGAGACAGGGTGGCACCATTCCAGCCACTAGTATAAACTCACATCTGTGGAGGAGGTCGGCGGATGTGCTCTTAGAGAGAAGTAGGACTGGCAGCTTAGTGATTTTTTCCCCATACAAAGCCAAAAACGAGCACTATGGATTATTAATCACTCATGCCTCTGATTCTACACATCTGTCCTGAGGGCCTGGATCCGGCTCAGGTATACTTTAGTAGATAGTGTTATATAGGGTTTAAAGTATATGGATGTGGGTGCAGTATAAGTCTGTCAACCGAAAAATGAATATCTCTGCTAGTGTGTGCTTCGACCCTAAGGAACATTTCTGCAAAGGCTGGTATCACAAAGTTGGAGCACAATCTCTGTCACCTAGGGGGAGAGATAAAAGAGCTGGACTGGACTGGACCTCCAGGGTTCATGGGGGAGCTGCTGTGGGCCTGCCAGGCTCTTGGAGGGATGATGCAGATGGTGCCCGGTGAAGCCACGGAGGAGATTTCTCAGCTCCCTGTGGTGCAGACCCCAGCAGAAACTGGGGTTTGGCATGGGGAACGAAAGCAAACTTTCAGTGCTGTGTGAATGTTGGGTTATTTTAGACAGACACAGAGTGAGGGCTCATACACAGCACGTGTTCAGGTCATGAAAACGTCCCAGTGAACAATTTGATGTTGATCATATGTTGATACAACAACCTGTAAGAACAGAGACAGAATAGTTCCGGATTAATATAGCTGGTGCTGTCATCGGCTGTCTGAATATCTCATTTTCTTTTCCATAACTGAACATTTAGTGAATATGTGAACCTCTGTTAGTCAAACCCTGAACAGCTTGCCAAGAGCACCGGTGGAAGGAGGGCACCGGCATTACTGTACAGATCAAGAAACCTGCAGATGGCTGTAATTTCAGATAATAACCAAAAAAAATAACCAAATAAAATAACCAAAAAGTGTTGCATAGTTTCATGGTGTAGCTTCAGTGCCTACAGGCTATGTGTGTTTTAACCACCTCAGTGCTCAGTGTGATAGCTAGTTCAGAGGGAAACTTTTGGTAGGCATCATCAGGTGTTTGTATTGTGTGTTTTATGTAAAAAGACCAACGTGTTTTAAGTAAGCCACTAGGGTGATGCACAAGATGTGGATGGTGGTTAGGTGCTGAAAGAGGTGGTCTCAGCATGCCTTAGAGCAGTGATCGGCAAACGTTGGCCCGCGGTTATTGCTTCAGTAGTGGAAAAATAACAAATATGAATAACACAGCTGGTGCTGAAATAGATCTCAGTCATGACAGCAACAGTTACTCACATAATCCGTCCTCTTAAGTGATTGTGTCTGCAAAATAAAAGCGTATGAAAGTTTTTCGAGAGCTTTACTTTGAAAAGTCTCTGGCTTGCTTGACACACCTCTGACAAAGCCCCCAGTGAACATGTGATTGGATTCCCCTCAGTCAGAATTTCCTCAGGGAAATGAAAGTAAGCCTCCATAGGCTTATGAATGCGGATCAAACACCAGGACACGCACACACACACACACACACTGCAGAACATGCTTTATTGTGAGCATGTGCAAAAGTTTCCTCATAGGCTAATCAATTTAGTTAACAAGGGAGAAAAAAAAGTCTGCGGGATTTTGGGATCAATTATACAACTCGCTCAACGGGAGTCCTGCACTCTACCAACTAAGCTGAGCAGAGTGCACGTGAGTATCCAAGGGTTTGAAATAATTTGAGTATGGCTTGAAAAAAAATTGGACCGATGCCAGACTTATTTGCCGACCCCTGCCTTAGGGTGAGGAAAATATGATTTTTTTTCTCTTGAAATGATATATTTTGTCATAGTGGCAATATGTTTGGTGCCCGTGAAATACAATATAGCCTATATCTATAAACTGGGAAGAAGAGGTCAGACTGTTTGCATTTCATTGTCAGGGATGCTTGTGTGCTTCTGCTGACAATGTGGATTTCTGGCGTCTCTTCTCAGTTTTGTGGTTGTTTCTGCAATTTGTGCGTGTGTGTGTGACAGAGGAAGAGCTTGGAATATGAACAAAATCAAATATATTATATTTTTTATTCAATACTTGATTCAAATGAGATAACATTAATATGCTATTCAGATGTTACCATATGCTGTGATAGTGAAACTATATCATTAGCATGACTATTGATGCCTTCTTTTTAATTTAAACTAGACGAGCAGGTTATTTTGGCTGACTAAAAAACATAGTCAAGTTACAAACAAAAACATATGATATCATCTCATACCAAGAAAAGTGTTATAATGTAATAAAAGATATATAGGACATATCTTACATCTTAACATGGGTATGGCAGGTGTTTCAGAGTTTATTCGTTTTACTGTCTTGTTCAGGTATATTTAGGTAAAAGCTTTTAATTTAAATTCTCTGTCTATGCCCCCACCCCATCTCACATACACTCTATCTATCTCACTTTCCCTGGTGCTCTCTCTGTCTCCCTTCCTACTTCATTCTTCCCTTAAAACACCATTGATCTTTCTCTCCCTCGCCTGCCCAGTCTCTTGGGTTTGGTGTTGTCTAAACACGCACACCAACAGAAACTCTGACAATGAATCAATCAGTTTAATGAATGAAGTGTCTTCTGACTCTCCTCTCCTATCTCTCCCAAGGACTATTTGGAGAACCCCTCCCGCGTCAATGGTTTTCTTTTCTCTTTCTACTCTCTTTTTTAACCTTCTCTTGTGAATCCTGCCAATCTAAAATGACCTCAACCAAATTTAATCTCTCATTTTTTTTAACTAAGACTTCCGCTGTATAGCTGCGTTTTCTTTCTCTCAGGTCACCCCCCTCCCTCCCTTTCCCAGGAGTTAATTAAAATATTGAATCATTCTTAATATCCACCTTATTTGAGGACACTGAGAAAGGGAGGGTTTTATAATTTAGAAGACACCTAGCAGGCCAACGTGATGGCGTATAAATGGCATGCCACTTTTAAGGACATTTCGGTGTGTCATGTGAACGCATTTTAAGGTTTTTGCGTGTCATGTCAAGCCGTTTAGACTGCATTGACTTCTGTTGTGCAGAAACAGTGTGCTATTGGACCTAAGCAACACAAAAGAGGTTAACCCTATCAGATTGACCAGCTGTAGGGTTAACCAGTCGACATGCATAATTAATTAGTGACGGTTAAGGTTAGCAGTAAAGTACATGGGGGGGGGTTCAATGCTAGCATCGTTAGCTAGCTTGTTACTTAAACTTCAAAATAGCTAACGCTATGTAGCTAACGTTAGCCACAATTTAGAATGATAACTTACATAACATTACGTAACGTAAATAAAAACCAAAAACCAATGTTGTGTAATTTTTGTTTCACTCGGGAACCGAACAGTGGTTGAGTCATGGACCAACTCGGCATCCACTCGCCAACTCCTTCACAACCTTAGTGTTGGTCTTGACTATTTATATCCCACACACGCTGGTTTTACCTGTGACAGTAGGCTTAAAATGGCACACCTTTTCTGCACAATAAAAGTCAATGCAGTCTAAACAGCGTGAAATGACATGCAAAATACAAAAAATGTGTTGGAACACCATGCCAAATTACTTAAGAAATCTGCGTGTTATTCATACATCTTTTGATGCTACCATGTCAAGCATGTCAGCAGGAGTATCACTATTCTTCTTAATTAATAAGCATGCAACCCATCCGTTTTGGTAAGCTTACTCTGCGTATGTGATTAAAGCTGTTAGGAAAACTTACTATGTGGCAAATATAACTTTTGTTGCAAAATGTCATGATTATTAACTGTATCAAAGCAGATTTATTGCATTTTAAACTTGAACCTTTGTTAAAAATGTTACTGATAAATGGAATAAAATGGCTTATTGACCTCTAATGGGCAGTTGTAACAGCCTTCTCCCCTCCATATTTTCTTGCGATGGCTAAATGTGCAGTTCTACATATAGTAAATGAGCAAAAGTGACACACAGAGTTAGCTGTGAGATATATGCCTATCATGTCTAAACCATTATGATTAATCAAGTGCAAACCCGAGAGCCTTTCTGGCCTGAGCAAAGTCTTTGTCGGATGCTTCTTATTACTTGTTATTACAGGCAGATACTTTCACAAGGTTTGGTACATAGTATTCTTACAGATGATCTTACATTGATTTGTGGATTAGACGTTTGAACTGTTCAACTTCAAAATAATTTCAAAATTGTTATTGAGCATATAATAGTTGCACAATGTTGAAAAGCTGATGTTTTACAGCAAACAAAAACACAAAATGCAAAGCCCTGTCTATAAATCCAGGTCATGTCTTGTAGCGTCAATGAGATCCACTTTATCCAGTGATTTCAGAGGATGAGCCACACAGCTCGAGCACACAACAACAGGAATCATTGAAGGCCGCAGAAACTCATGCAGTCTGCCTTCTGATAGAGTGGTGCAGTTGACGGCTGGCACACATACACATAAAGAGTGTACGCTCAAAATAGATGTTACTGACTGTGAAAAAACTCAGCTATTATCATTTAAAGTGATCACTAACTCACAAAGTCCAACGTGAGTAGTATTGTCTCAGAATGCCTATTTCATAATTAAATTTATTCTGTAAAAAGCCAGCTGTAATTGTGGTGCTCATATGCATACTAAAGTTGACTTGATGTTGCCTGTCTCTTTTGATTATCACACTTCATTTCTTAGGTGCTACAAACCTTGAGTGATATGTGATTACCCGGGAGTGGGTTCCATTGACTCCTGCATTATCAACAATTCAAATGCACGAATCAAATGAAACTCCGACAACAACACGCCTGACACAGTGCTGATGGCCTCCGGGGAGGGCTATTTGTGATTCCCATGTTTATCGTTTCTTCACTGCTCTCTTTCATGGGTGAGACAACATAAAAGACCCTTATTCCTCCTTTTTTTGTCACACTGAAGGGAGCGGTGTAATCTCAGGAGAGGGTTTTTCTTGGGTTATTTGAGTGTGAGGGCTCCCTGTGGGATGTTATTCATACAGTAAGTGGTTTTGTGTTGTTTTTTAAAAAAGACCTCACAACACAGCAGCTGCATGCATGGTGAATTTACTGTTATGGAAATGAAAGAAAGCAGAGACGGCAAAAAGAGAAAAGACCTAATTTTTATCTATTAGGTTTGAAATGAAGTTCAGACATGATGGGCTTGACCCATCAGCCTGCTGAGACTACGCTGTATTCACTGTCACATTTGTATCTATTCTGGTTTGGATCTGGGTTACACTGTTGCTATTCAAACAGGCAGGTTTCTTTACTAAGGCAAGCTGATTTTCTGTTCCACAGTACCATTTTGATTTCCCTAAATCCAAATCCTCAGTCACCATTGCACTCCGGGAAGCCCTAAGTAAAACTAATTGAAAGATTTTCAAATGGTTCCAGGTTTGGATTATATTTCAGAACATGGCATGGACAGATGTCACTGAGTCTGTTTGCAGAAATTCAGAAAATCCTACTTTTGAAGGCTTTTATTAACTGATAGAAGTTTTTCAGAGTATATACTCCTTTGCTGCTATTCCATGCTGCACACTCACACTTTCTATCCAGTCATACCAAGAAGCTGCTAAGTCCAAATACAGAACAGACTTCTACCATTGAAATTTGAGTGGAGAAGATGAGGGTCGAGTGCTTTGCCCAAAGCCACTCTTTAAACGACACTTTTTCACATAGGATAAAGAATTGCTTCTCCTCTTCCCCTGTCCAGATTTTCACAGCTGTCCAAGGATTCGAACTGGTAATCTTCTGGTCCCGAGCTTGGGTCTCTAATCTTCTGGTTAGTGCTGCCCAAATCGATGCGGAAAAAGTATCAGGGTAAAGAGTGGACCTGTGAAATGCTCACGGTTGAGCAACAGGGAGAACTTGTAGCAGGACAGCAATGTAATAACTTTGCTCTTCATAAAATATGTCCTAAAGCAATGGCTTAAACCTTCAATCAGTCTGTGCTCACACTGATTTAGCCTTACAGTAAACTCTAGAAGGTATGAGATGGAGACTTTTTAGCTTAGTTTAGAAGGCGCTTGTGATTACATGAGTTTGATTCTCAGACATAAAGATGCATCCCCTCCATATTGCCATGGAAATTTAGTGTCTGTATACTTTGTAATGAAGAGTAAAGAGAAAGTGTTTAATCAGACATTAACACATTTTAGTTAGTTTACAGTTCAGCAAGCAAGTCACTTATTATATCAGAATCAGAATAAGGTTTATGCCTAGATTTACACACAAGGAGTTTGCCTCTGGATCTTTGTGCATATGCTTATTTCATAACTTTATTTGTGGAGTTTATTCAATGTGTATGCTCACCCCGAGAGTCTCCTGTCTCCATCATTAAGGGAAAGTAATTCAAATTTGCTTTTGGAAGTATATCAGCAAGAAAACAACAAGTGTGTGTGTGTAATGGAGAAAAAATTTTGTGTGATTTTGAATTGAGGTGATCTGCAAAAAAAAGTTTCTAGCTTGCGGGGTATGCGGCCCACTGAATAGTAATGTTCCCACTCAGGTCCTTGACTTCACATTGTGATGACGTCACAGATTTTTAAATCCTTTTTCTTGGCACAAGGAAGATTTTACATACATAAAATCTCCATAAATCAAACATTTATAATGGAAAGAGTTATAATTTACCTTGGTTGCAGTTTGTGGTGTCCTGTCAACTGTTTTGAGTGACTATTGAGACTAAGGACACCATGCTGTTGTTACCATGATGCCCAATGTCACCTGATGAAGGCCAGCTGAGCTCATCTTTTCCTGCAGGTCCAAAGCTGAAATGCGTTGTCTCTAAAGGTGTTAAATGACACTTGAAAAAATTTATAGACATAACATGATGTCCGGCTTGCTAATTTATACGCCACCCAATAATTTCACGTTGTTTCATTAGGCTTTTTTCATCCTTTATTGTGTAGCAAGTAAAGACTAAAAGTAAGGATGTCTAAAGGGAGGTAACAGCTCTATTAGTCGTCCAAAAACATACACTGAAGGCAATGGGTGATTGCATTTTTGCATCAGTGCCTGGAGGCTTTGAATTGAGCAGGCCAGGGAGATTAACCCTGTTACAGTCACTTTTATGATCTTTTATTAGACCTGATCGTTTCAAGGTTAATGTTATATTTTACAGTCTTCTGTTTTATACTTCGATTGTTTAATTTTTGTTTTTAATGAGATTTTTAAATACGGAGTAAGATGGAGGGAAGAGGAGAGAAGAAACAACCAGTCAGGGGGGGAAAAAAACTTATAAGAGAGGAAGGAACAAAGGAAGGAAAGGAAGAAGGGAAGAAAAAAAAGATTTCTTTTGTCAGACACAGAGTAGAATAGATTACCCTGCAAGAGCTGCTGTTGGGGCTAGATTTAACCTACAAGCAATCTTCCTGCAGAGTGTGCATGTGTGTGTGCGTGTTGCACTCTGCTCTGCAGTCTCTTGGGGCAGCTCTTTTATCCCTCAGCACAACATACCACACACAGTCTCTGCTCTCCTTTTTTTTCTTTCCCTCTCGTGTATGCTTTCTATCTCCCAAGTGCAACTAGCACACACACATTCAAAGTGCTTCTTAAGTTCTCACGTTACACTTTTCACACATAAGTTCTGCTTCTCTCGCAGAGACGCAGTGCATTTTGCCGAAGGGTCATGCATTATATTCTGATCTTTCAATGCTGCACTCTTTCACTTTGATGATTAGGAAAATAGTCAAAGATGAGATTGTTTATTTTACAAAAGTGCTCTTGTAACAAAGTTGAAGATGTCAGCGAAACCAGTAGACTTTGCATGTCTTTGGTTTATATGATTTTTCCAACACAGGATAGCTGGGATAGTAATGCAACATAGTGATAGGGCTCATAACACAGGTTTTTAGAAATCCCGAAATCTGATTGAGATGAAAATTGTATTATTAAAATACAATTTACAAAGCAGTAGTTGAGATGAGAAGGTACAACTCTCATGTTTATAAGGTAAATATAAAGCTAGTGGTCAGCTTTTTAGTTTACAGTTTTTTCAAATATGCACACCCATTTCTCTAAACTCTACACACAAACCCCTTCATTTTTCATTGCCTACACCATGTGGTCATTGAGAAAACACAAACAATCAGCATAAATCAATCAGCATAAATTGAGCTCAATTAGCACACAGCTACCCAGGTGGAAAAGTTGATAACACACCAATCAGAAACTTCAATAGATAGATAAAAGGGCCAGAGTCAGTTCATTCAGTTTTGGAATAATGGATCCAGAGAAATCTGAAGGAAGACATAGAGGACATAGAGGACACCAGAGAGGAGACGGAGGAAGATGAGGAGGACAAGGAGGAGGAAGAGCAGTATGAAGAGAGGAAGAGGTGAAGGAAGAGGAACAGTAGGAGTTGGAGGAGGATAGGACTAAGATGAGGAGTAGGAGGAGGCAGACCAGGAGGAGGGTGGAGGAGGAGGTGGGAAACAGAAGAGAAGTAGGGAGGAGGGGGGTAGAGGAGGAGGAAGGAGAGGAGAAAGAGGTGGAGAACAAGAATCTCTGGCCTGTCCAAGACCAAAGACAGGACACTGGGGCAGAATAATTCGTTGTACTGTACAGCACACTAAGGAATAAAAAATGTGCAAATGTTGACATTTGTTATTTTGCTTGTTGTGTTCATCATGTGAAAAGGTTTTGAGGGGGAGAACCACAAGCAACATTACTAATAATTCGTTTTTGTGGCATTGTTTTGAATTTATCTCACCAGTGTGTAAGACAATGTGTTTTTGAGGACTTGTGTGTTATGTCTGTGGACAAAGTTTGGTTTTTCAGCAAGGTTGAATGGTTTTGAGTGGAAAGCTTCATTTTGACCTGAAAATATGATATTTGGGGAATTGGGTGAGAAGTTGTGGATTTGTGTTTAGAGTTTTGAGAAAAAGAGGCAAAATTTGTGTAAGCAATCCAGAAAAACTGTAATACAAAGATTGGAAACAGGGGGGAACAGCTTGACTATCTCCGGCCATAGGAGATCAAATCCACATACCTCAACCTATAAAGCTCAAAATTTCAAACTATTCTTTAATTATGTGTTTTTCTAACTGTACTTTGAGGGACTCGGGTAATAATAAGCAACTTGTTTATTTCTTTTTTTTGTCTCAGTTTGTCATTTCACCTCCTGTTGGTAGAAGCACCTATAAGACCTACTTTACAACATGTTTGCTTATGGCTTAACACTGGCTTCTTAGAGCTGGAAGGACAATAATGCTCAGATGTGTTGGGGAACTGTGATGCAGTGGGTAAAATCTGGATATTTTTCTGTGAGAATCAATAAAAACAAAATCACTGAGCCATACATAAGTAGAATGGACGTCATCATAACATGATCAGGTCAAATGGGGCCATACATCTTTGGACAGCAATTTTGTCTCTTTTTTGTCGAAAATTCAGAAATCAAAAAAAGCTTTTTTGGTCGGTCAGTCATATTCTTCTTGGAGTCATTAGCAGGATATGTCAAACTGTGTCAAAAGCATTTTCTTTTCTAACTCTTTCTTTCTGTTTATTACATTATTGGGGAGAGTCAGTAGCTAAATTTGCAGTATGCTGCATTACAAATACTTGTTTTCCTATGTTTAATAACAGTCCAATACTTGTTTCATGATTTTGCCCTGAAGGTATTTGGAACCACATCAATACACTCGTTTTCTCACCGGTAGTACACCAGATGCTTTTGTTTATGTCTCTGGTATATGATATTAATTAGGAAATCAATGATGCAAGGACATGTTTGACTGACTGGCGGGCTGACTGCCTGGCTGTATTCATAAGATACTGCTGACTGACTGTCTTGCAGGTGGGAAGCTTTGTTGGCTGGCACACTGGCTGTCTTGATTGACAGACTTACCTGCATTGGCGAGTAGCGGACTGCTGAGGTGATGCACCAGCAGCTCTAAAGAATTACAATGCTCTGTACCAGGAGAGAAATCAATAGCTATTGAGGACGTACAAACAAAGAGTTTTGAGTATTTTCACAAGTATGGATTGCTTTTTCTCTCAAGTCATGTTTATAATAATAATTAAACATAATACATTTTTATTTTTTTATTTACTGAAAAGAGGCAGCATGAGAATATGGTGATGCAGTATTAAAGCAAAGAACTTGGCAGGGACCGGACACAAAAGTATGGGCTCAAGCACCCAAACCAATTATGCCATCACTATGCTAACAAAAGGGTTCTTTAGCAGAGCAGCTTCCAGCATCATTACAACAGGCTATTTTAGACATATGTGTTAGTCAGATAACAACTAAGGTGATTTTAACAAGTTTTGTTTTTAGAAAATAACGAAGTTGGATTTATGTGCTTGCAACTGATAGTGAGCTCCTGGACAATTAACTGTGACAAAACAATTTAGGAATTGTTTTAGTTTATTTAATAAAAATCAAGCAATGCAAATTAAAATAGAGAGTGTTACTGACAGATTTGTGGTATGTGGCATAAACCAATGCAAATTTTGGTGAAACCTGCTTCTTTTTAGGTCTTTTATAACCTTTTTGAACTTGCCATACATTTGAAAATAAATAAGTCTTGTGGAGCGAGTTTTATTTATGGAGGTGGTGTAAAGAAATTCCTCGCAGGTCTATTCCAAGTACTATTTAAAAATGATATACTACTCTGGTGGTATATGGTGGTAAATGTGGTGATAAATAATTCCAACGTTCCGCAAGGTGCGGATATCTCGGCACAACACCGGTGTTGCTTTCTGTCTTCAGCAAGTGTTAGATACATACACTTACTGGGAGAAAAGCGGTAGTTCTATGTAAAATCAGACATTGAGCATCCCCATATCACCAAAACACTAGGATCCTCGTTTTATAGTGCCGCTGCAAAGCTTCGAATTGACGGTCGAATCAGGCTCCATCCATCGAAGCATAGTGAAACAAACTGAAGATTGTCAGAACTTTAAGCACATGTCCAGTTGCTAGCATTGTAGGCTATATTTAGGCAGCTGAATAGTACTGATGTCAGCCATGGCACACACAAACATTTACTTGACCACACCGTGGACCGGCCCCTCTCCAACCAGCCTCTGTCACGCTTGGCCCATGGTTGATTACATGGTCTATAATTGCTGCCTGTATCTCTGAGATTTCTCTGTTTCTTTGCCTTTCTCTGGCTCTTCCTCATCCTCTGCCACACCCCCACCACACACTCTAATGCCTCTTACTCTTGCACAGACAGACTCTTGCCCCTATCTGTCTCTTGCATGCTCCATATTCCACAGCTGTACCCTTGCACTGTAAATGTGTTTGAGAACTGATCGGTTATGAGTTTTATCTGTCAGCTAAATTGGACAGCAGTTGCGTTTGGTTGCTCAAAACTGTGAGGAAATTGAATTGTTCCCCATAGCCTACGTAAGTCTATCCATCTGACAACTTTTACAACATTACCACATAACTATTATATATCTAATATATGTGTGAAGGGTTATTGTGATTGTTGGTCGCTCTATTTAGCATGCAGGGATTTACACAGTGAACATTTGTGCAATTGCATTTGAGAGAAGTATGATTTAATAGCAAACACATGCAAAGTATTTGATTTGCAATGCTTACTCAGAGCAATCTGTGCCAAAGTAATTATAAATGACTATAGTCATGTGAACAACTGACCTAATGTTCAGAAAAATTTGACGATTGTGCCAAAGCGATGGAGAAAAACTGTATGATGGCTGGATGATTGTCTAGTTTACACGTTGACTGGTGTACTATATGTACTTCATCAGTGCAGGAAATATATTGATCAAATGTGGGAGTCTGAAAATCAGTTTATTTCCCCAGACCTGGATGTCAAGAGTGAGAAACTTTACACAGCCTCTTTGGGTCAACATGTCAGCATTCTCGGAAACATCGTTTGCAAAAAAAGAGTGTTTTTAAATTTTTGATTTTGTAGAAAAAGGAGAGATTCTGTGGGGGAGGTTTTGCAGGATGACCATGCCAAGTCACTGCTGTTTTGCTCTCATGTGGTCAATAATGATTATTGAAGGCTTCTGGAGTGGAACATTTTGGCCTTATCATCCAGGATTCCCCAGCTGGCCCGCCTGTAATTCTGCCTGCCAGCCACCACCATTATTGATTCTTTCCAGTTAAGGAGCAAGGCAGCAGGACAGGCTAATACTTTACAAGTGAGTGAATTTTTTGTTTGTTTGTTTTAGTGTGCACACAAACCGGTGCCGAGAGGGGGAGAATTATACAGAAAAAGAGGCAGTGATTTCACAACAGTGAGATTCCATGGGTTCAATTCAAAAGACCAATATCGCTGCATGTGAGGCTACATCAATTTAGTCTCTCTGCACTTCTACTGTGCGCTCATTGCCTACTGCTGAGATATTGACTCCCCACAGACTTACAGGCAAAATTTCTAATTCCTATACGCCGGATAATTTACTTGTTTTTTTTGCATCCCTTCAAGGCTGTAAACTTGATATGCATCATTATCATTGCCCAAGAGGGAAAGCAGTGTAAGATCATTAGAATATTGGGAAGATGAAGGATAAAAACACAGAATGATTGCTCTCTCCTGCTTCAACATTTTGAGGGAAAAATATGCAATATGCAAGTATACAGTAAAAATATGCAATATGAAAGTGTAGTGGAAAAAATATGAAAATGCAAGTATTATTGCAGATTTCAATGCATGAAGCATTGCCACTGTCAGGAGGAGCTCTACTTATATCATGCTACAATAGGGTATATGCTGAGAAGGAACAAATATATAAAATATATCATATTGACAGTTATCGATGCCCTTCTTACCACTGTTTCATAAGTTTTTTTTCGTCCACACAGTAAAAGATTTCACTCACATATCTGAAAATTGGCCCCATAACACATGCATGGCATATTGAGAGCGCTCAGAAGATAACAGGTGCCAGATTTGCATTTATCAGACGTAAAAGAAAGAAGTGCAAGGCAGTAAAGATGGAAAGTAAGCAAGTAGGGAAGGAAATCGAGACGACAAGTCTTGATATGGTGATATTCAGCAGACCGAGTGTATGTGATCCCAGGGATAATGGCACCGACTGATGCGGGAAGTCTCCCTCAGAGTGCACAGTTCCTTCACCCTGGAAACAAATTATGTCACAGGAAACCTCTAATGCCAATCTTAATGAGATATCCCATCCTGGAAATGCCATATATATGAAGCAGTGGCCCTCACTGTCAGAAGGATTTTTGTCTCAGCAGAAGAAATATTACTTTCTGCAGGAAATAACCCTGACAGGTTACAGCAACATGGAGTGTGTCACATAACAAAAATAGATAGATGGATGGATAGATTGATAGATGATAGACTGGGAAACAGTGACAGAGTGAGACCTTACTTTCTCTGTGCTAAAGAGCAGCTAGCTCATGGTCTGACATCCACCTTGTGAACTTCAGGACTATTTCTCTAAATTCACCTGTCGCTCTGTAAACAACACCATATTTGCCACCAAAATCACTCTCCACCTCAGCTCCAGGTTATCCATCCCTGTGGTGGCGAGGGAAGGATGCGCCTGGGCTTTCGTCCTCGTGGACTAACCTTCAAGCAGATAGTTCACTTATCTCTGCAGATAAGCAGCTGGCGGTATAAAAAACTAGTGAGCCCCATCTCTGGGCATAATGCAGTGTTATCCTGCACGCCTCGACATTAGACATCCAATTGGCAGCATTATTAGATAAGGCATTTTTCAAAACTTGTTAGTACTGAAGCAATTCGGTAGGAGCTTCTGTAGACTGTCTGTTATTCAGCTCAGTGTGTGTCAGCCTCCTTTTGTCATGGTGGTAGCCACATGTCCTTTGGGAGGTGGACCAATCTAGATAAACACAGGACAGTGCTGAGCTTGAAAAATCCCAGCAGTGTTGCAGTTCTCTACACACTCAAACCAGCCTGGCATCTTCAATCCTACCCCGTTCAAAGGCACATGAATCTTATTTTGTTCATTCTCTCATTCACACAGCCAGCGTCTCGGGGGTCTAAAGACTTTAAAATCCTATTTAAGTTATTGCCATGCCTTCATCTACGCTGACTGAGGTGGCTTTATCTGGTGAAATTAAATGGGGATCACAGCTTTCAGCTGGATTTACCTGATCAGCCTGTTTCAGTGAAGGAAAGAGAGCTTGTTTGTGTTTTTTATTGTTTTGTACATTAATGCAAATATTTACCATTAAAGTACATTGTAAATCGGTATCAGCACCTGATGTCCATGGGAAATTTGACAGTTTAATCTGTTCTGGTACAAATTAATGTAATCCACATTAATCCACACCCAGACAATTGTAAGTACCTTAGATTTACTTTGTGAAAACATCTGATTTTGTTTGATACATGTATATGTGTAAGTAATCTTTTACATGATTTCATGTTTTAGGAGTTTTGTGAAAAGAATTTCTTCTTATGTCATTCTGGAATCAATTATATTTTGGTGGGAGTGTATATCTTTCATTTTTAACCAAAGCTATGAATATTAGATTGAATAGTTGTCAAGTTTCAGTAATGTTTTTGACATCTTTCCACAACATTTTGTCATCATGCCCATTTTACATCCTTAAATACCCTTTGTAACCGCAGCTGCACCTTATAGAGGGTTGGTTTAATAAATCCTGCAAAGAAAGATGGCATGGGGAAAGAGACAAGCTGTCATGTCGTCCCTATTTAGTTATTTTCAAGTCAATGGATGTGAGAAGAGGATGTTTATGGGCATGTTATAGATTCAGTGTATTACGGCCTCAATATGCACCCTGATGTGACAACCCAGCCAGTTAAAGTACATTCAAATTAGGAGACCATGCACACAAATCCATAGGCACACACATACAGTAAGCCCACACAGAGAGACACCAATAAATTCATTCTCTCACACACACAGTGAGGGCACTTGCAAAGCCAGCAGAGTAATCATCAGGCTGACAGTAAAAAGAAAAAAGACGACAACATGCTGTGAAAATGGCGTTGTCAAAATAAACCCTCACACACACAAACGTCCACACACATGCTCACACACACACACACACAAACAAAGTCCTCCAAAAATGAATCTCAAACATTACAGCCCATGATTTGCGGATTAAACCGTTAATAACAGTGTTTTGCAGATGTTAAGCTGTTACTTTAAACACTTTAAATCCTTATAATAGCAAAAAATTTTATCTTTTCAACCCAAGCTTATAACTCATTTAAATTGCTTTGCTTGGGGGCATTCAATGACAGTACAGCAACATGGCATCAATCACACAGTGCTTCACACCTTTTTCAACAACAGAAAAACAAATGTATATTTAAGAGTTTGCTTGATGTATAGCATTTTTATACCCCCTGCATCTTTAGAATATGTCCTACACTCTTTGTGATTCATATGCATTGATTTTTCCATCTTGCCTTACAGATTAAAGTCTCTGGGCATTTTTTCCTTTAAGGTGCACAATAGATTGATTTAAACACAAAGAAAAGCAGGGCCACAGGCGTTTTACAAACCGTTAAATCTCAAACAGAATGGTCAGTTTAAGTTGAAGCTCAAAGACGACCACATACACATACATTAGAACGCATGCACAAAGAGGTTAAACAGAATGAAATTAGACAGAGGCTGGATACTTTTAAAATCCCATCTGCGGCTCAGTCAAGCAGTCATGACACCAAATTAGCATTTACGGCGAGGAGCAATTACCGAGAGAAAAGCTAACTGCGCTCAGCGTTCTGCAACTGTACCTGCCTTTAAGAGCAGGGACACTGTCTCTTTTCTGACGCACACAAAGACCCTAGGCACACACTCGCGCTCTCTCACACACATACACTTATACATTTGTTCATTTGCACTTTAACTCTTTTCTCGCAATCAGATTCACAGTATTTCTAATTTATCACCACTTTCCTTCATATGCACACATGCACATACCCATGATCCTGCTATGACATCAATTTCATGAGCCGTTCAACCAAAAGCAAAGTGAACAGGAGCAAGATATGAAAGGAGGGAAGGGAGGCGGGATGCGAGGAATTAGAGTGAATAAGTGGCAAACGAGTAGACATGGGTAAGAAATTCATTTTATGCATTATGCACTAAGCCAAGGCTCCTCATCCACGGGTTTTCTTTTTGGTCCCTTATGCATTTGGAACAATATAGGGTCACCCTCCCAGAGACACTAAGCCCCTGAATCTCTCTCCATGTCCCTCGCTGCTTTTGTCTGTCCGCTGCTGAGACAGCATGTAGCCCTCCACTGGGAAATGGCAGGGTATTAAAAAGTATTAAGAAAGAGTCAGAGTGGGAATCAGGAAGCGATAAGTAATGAAAGTTTATATACAGCACAGTTATCTTTGAGGCTTTTCACTGAGAAAGGGATTAGTGAAAGTGGGGGTGGCATCATGGAGGTGGACATGTATCAAAATTCTTGAGAAGATAAAATTGACTAATGCAATGCATACAGAGTTGTGATGATCTAAAATTAAGCTAATCATGCTTCACTGGGATTTAATTTCTAAAAATGAAATTTATGAGAGAGCAAGACTTTTTCCACCAAACTGTTTCAAACTTGAAATGAACTTGAAGTTGTATTTACAGCATCATCTTACAGCAGAGGAGACAAAAAGAGCAGCAACTACCAAGGACCATCGTAAAATTACCATTACAGAATGAGTCTGGGATGCAGAGTCATTCTGTAATGGTAAGTTTTTCATTCATGCCCTCACATACATTTATCATCAAAAGGTTATTTGCAGCCATTCCAACATTGAATTCTAAGTGCTTCTAATCAGATAACATGACCTGAACTGTGATTAGCAGCTGCTCAGCCGAGTCGCCTCCTCCTCTTCCTCCCAGCACTGACCACAGACTCTCTCTATTAGCGATCGCCTGTGTTTGCTGTGTTTACAGGGGCAAAATCTGATGCATTTGGTCATTAACATGCGATCCACACCTTTAACTTTTGCATATATATGAGCCCATTTCCTTTCCGCAACCTTCATTGAGCGCTCTTAGGCAGAGTTATGACTCACCTCGATGAATGGCAATTGGCCACAAACCTAAAATCAGGAGCAGGTGGAGTGGAGCGCTGAAGAAGTTTGAGCCAAAGCTCACATAGGAGGAATCAGGCTTGTGTGTCAATAGATTTGTATCATTTGCCAATCAAGAAAATTTTAGATTTGATGTCTCAAACGTTTTAGAATAATGGATTAATTAGACTGAAAGTTAATTCCTGACCTTGGAAACTGTACTTGACAAAACAATCTTACCACGACGTCGTCCTCTTAGTGTTCTGGAGTTTTCCATCATATCACACAATACTCAAACAATTGTGAAACGCTTGCTAGGACATGAAAAGTGCAACAACGAAAACATTAACAAGTTAAATTAAATTCATATACATGTATTTATATATTTCAAATGTTCTATTTCCTTGAGGGTATTTTGGACTGTGGGAAGAAATGACAGCAGGGTGTAGAACATGAACCACAGAGCTTCTGCTGCTGCAGCCTTGCTGATCCATCGCTGAACAAGGGGACACTAGATGTTCCAGTGTTTGGCGTCCTGTTGTTGTTTCGGAACACATTTAACATAAGTAATGCCGACATATTCCAAAACGTTCAGCCTCTTCAAACTTTTCTGCTCAGACAAATATCTGGCAGAGACAGATGTTTCATCCGCCCTGTACAGCAAACAGACGCTCGTCATTAAAAAACAATTAGAAACAAACATTGCCTCACGGTAAATCCAGACTTAAATTCACTTTTTTGGGACTCAAGGACTCCATCACCTTCAAAGGTATGGAGCTAGGGAAATGTATTCATAGTGAGTTCCCAATGGTCAATGTGTAAAGGCAGGCTTTTTACACCTTGTGTCTGCTTTAACCCTTTGATATCATAATGACACATGTTACTCTATCATCCAGTCAGCCAGTCTACAGATTGTAATTGACTTCCTTTTAGCTGTTAAAACTCTTTAAGGCGAAGAGTTTCTCTGTATGCCAGTCAGTTTTTCTACTGCTCTGTTGCTTTTGGTCTCTCTAAAGTGCTTTCTCATGTGGGTCACTCCGTATTTTAAGAGAGAATATGTCTTTTAATATCTTTTCTACAAAATCACGTGTGGCTCCACATCCCCATGTGGACTTCTGCCCTACAGCTAAAGCACCTTTAAAAAAATGTGCTCTCTTTTTTTTCTGCTGCAAATCCTACTCTCAGCGAGACTTCTACAACCTCAGTAATAACACTCCCCTGACCCTGGTCCCTCTCTGCCGAGGATCCCAGTGTGACCACCAGTGACCTTTTAAACCTCACTTTGCTACGACGTGATTCAGAAGATTTATAACATCTGTCAAATCCAGACTTTTCTCACCAGGGATTCTGCTCAAGTTCTTGTCCAAGCCCCTGTCATTTCCCCCGACTAGACCCCCTGTTGAATCTGTTCCCTGTGCACTTCTGTCTCTGCCATGCAATTCACCCATTACAAGGCAGTCCACCTTTCTAAATTCCTCCAAGTCACCTTAGTGCTGACAACAATATGAAGGATCCAACAGGAATTGTACCCCCTACCTCCAAGCAATGGCTCAACCTTATATTCCAGCTTTGCACTCTGTAGTTAATAGGTGCTCAGCATCTCTTCCCTGTGGTGTCCAGGCTATCACTGCGCTCTGTCTGGACTTTTCACCCTCCTGGGCTCTCAGAGTGGAAATGATCTACCTGTCATTTGCAAGACAGCAGAATCACTCCTTATCGTATATTGTATAATGAAAACTTCAGGCTACAGCTCACCTCAGACTTTGTCCAGCCTTCCCAGTAATTTCTTTTTTTCTTTATTTTTCTTTTACACTCACAGCTAAAACTGAACTAAAATGCACCCTTAGAAATGAATAACAGTATTTCTTTACCCTGTTCCTCAACCACAGTATTATATTGTTGTTTTGTTGCCATTGACCTCTTCTCATTGACAGACTACTTTAAGTATTTCTCTCACCTTCTCTTGCTTTCTGTAGGGATTCCTGGCTCAGGATCTATAGAGTCTGGATCTGCTAGTCCTATTGTTATTATCATTAATATTGCTATCATTATTAGTACTATTATTTATGTTTCATTGATGTCTGTACAACAACAACCTTTAGTTTTCTACCTGCTAAAGGGAGTTTTTCCTTGCCTGGGTCACCCAGTGCTTGCTCATGGTGGGAATTTTTGAGTGTTTGTTAATAATATCACAAAGAGTACAGTTTAGACTTGCTCTTTGAAAAGTGCAGTGAGATAAGTTCTGTTGGTGCTATGTAAATAACACTGAATTTAACTCTATGTTAGTACTTCCCCTGCTGTATCTGTTTTGCAGAGTTGCCCTGCAGTAAGGGGGGCAAGCAATAAGCTGCAAAGGTAATCATAAGTACAGTATCACCTCATGTGACCACACAACATATACACAAACTATGCACCTCTCTCCTCTGCTCTCACTGGATGACGTTTGTTAATTTGGAAGTGGTAGACAGACAGTCAGGCATATTCACATGCACACTGAGGAGTCACATGATGTGTCAGATTGAAGGTACTTGTCCTCAGCCTCTGGATTTTTTATAATTTAAGAGCTGCTCCATATGCACTCAGTATGATGTAGCATGTATATAATATGTATATACAAACAAGATATTATGTCAGTCAAATCTCTGCATATGCAAGTGCCAACACTTAACAGTTACTGGAAAATAAGTCATGACAGCAATGTTTTTCTAATTTTTAAAGTGTTGGACTGTCAGATGAGAACTATTTTTCTTCATGCATTTCATGCAATTGTTCCACACTGCAGTAAAGTCTGCAGGACAGCTTATTTCTCAAACGTTAACCAGGATTAGGTTAAGAACTCCTTTGTCAGCGTCAAGTCAAAAGTGTGTGTGTGTGTGTGTGTGTGTGTGTGTGTGTGTGTAGTTGTTCAAGCCACAGGAGAATCAGACAGAGTTAAATAAGAGAAGGCATTCACATCCATCCCAGTCTCTTCCCATCACTTGAGATGACAGGCAAAATGCTGACACTGCCCTCTTCTCAAATTGAATTTGAGATATAATATATTCCTGTTTTAATATGAGTGGTAAATCATGTGGGAATAACCCGCGCTCACTCACTTTTGTGCTCTCTCTGTTTCTCTGGATCAGTGGGTGGATGGATGGATGAATGGCGAGGTTTAATGTGATTTGATACAAATCTTGCTTTCTCTCTGTCACACGCAGACAGGCAAACATCAGTACACAGAGCAATACACAACACACTCTGTCTGAAAACCAATCTCCTGCATACATTACAAGTGCCTAGTGCCTTAAACCTGCATTCTTTCTAATGGCCGTTAGGGGGTGACTTCACTTGTCGCAAAAAGAAGTCAGATTATACAGTAGTCTATGACAAAATTGACACTTGATTTATTACCTCAGTAAACACTTTTCTAATGAGTTTACAGTCTCAGTCTGGTTTCAGGTCTTCTTCAATTCAGCATGATGTTCACTTTGTGTATGTGGTTCCATTTAGAGTACAACAGACAATAAAGCAGAGTATGCTTCAGGGCTTAGATACCCTGTGATAGCTACCACTTAACCTGTCAGGAGCAGCATTATATATCCCTCCCCACCTCCACCTTCTCGTCCAAATATGGTCATTTCTGGTTTCCACAAAAACAAGATGTCCACGGCCAATATGCCAAACCCAAGACTTTAAAACGGTGTTCCACAAACCAATTGGTGGCATTGTGTGGCTTCACTCCAGAGAATACACAGCTAGTCTTTGATCAAGAAGCCGCTGTCAAGCTGCAAAGAGCAGATCGAACCAAGAAGGACGTCAGACACAGAAAAGGCACCTAGAAGTCTGTCAGTTTTCAAAATAAGAACTCCCTGTACAGACTCACAATTGTATATCTACAATAAACACAATTAAAACAGATGTAAAAAGGAACCCATTTAACTAAATAGCCAACCTACTCGTGGTAGAAACACAAAAATCAAGGGAAAAAGGTTCAAATTAACACTATCTGAGCAAGTCGAGAAAACTGGGCATGCAAAACACTTCTAAAACATTCCTGGAGCATGAAGCTCTGCAGAAGACAGAATAAAACAGGGTCGCAGACACAACATTATAGAGGCATACCTGGTGGAATCAAGGCATAACTGCTTAACAACAGCAAAACCAGGACAACAAGTCTGAGCTGATAATACTTTATCTGCTGTGCCATCAGTCAAATTGACATCCTAGAGTTTGGAATAGTTTGACTTCCTCATTTGTTCAGAATTGGGTCATTTATCACAATTCCGATTGGCCACAAACATGACCATGAATAATTGAGAGAAAAATATGGGGGGGGGTGCTTTTCCATTCAGCCTTTATTTTTATGTACTTTTTATGTTCAACAGGAAAATCGGTAAACCCCGGGAGCTTAATAGCAGCACAATGTGTTAAAATTCTTAAATCAATTCATTTGACAGCACATATTAATGTTGTCTACTTCTCCAGTCACACTCAAGATGCAGAATGAAAATGACCCCTTTCAGTAATGTGTCGGATTTTAATTCCTACCTCCTGGCAATTGTATTTTTCCTTTCCCTTATCTTGACACTGAATCTGGAGTAGCTCAATCACATACACAAATACTGTACACAAACAAAGTGCAGGGATGAATTTGAACAATCACACACGCTCATACATACAAGCCCCTGAGCTATGGCCCCACACACACACTGGTGCTGAATTTCTTCTCTGTGTTGTGATAATTACTGTAGGCAGACCATGTAGTTTAGCAGAGAGAGGCAGAAATGTGATGTGGCCTGCAGCTTTACCTGGCATTCATTCCTCTCAATAGAGCTTATGGAGACATTAGGCAGAAGTCATTAACTACAGCAGAGACAAGGAGGGATGGGGAGAGACTCCAACTCTCTCACTGAATTAAATGTGCAAAATAAAAAAGCACTGGTGCATGAGGGAGCATGTGTTTTGGTGTGCACGCGAGAGTCTGTAAACACTGTGTGCATGCATGTAGTGTACTGTAGCCTCTGTATGCGTGTTTGTGCGCTAAAGGGAAACAGAAAATGACTTTATGCTCGCATCAGTGTGTTTGCATCTGTAACTTGCGTCCATGTCTCAAACCTTAAGCTACATTTTGTACATTTTTGTGGCACAGATCAGTGATGAGAGCCACTATGAGTGCTATGAGGTGTATGAATTCACCCTAATCATCTGTGCGCACAGCAACAGACAACATACAGTATATGCTCACCACACGTACAGTGGGATTCACATGTACAGCACACTGGCAGCACTTTACATTTCAACCTTCTACATTCAGTCTTTTAAAATAAAAATAGAGACGGTTAAATCTCTGCAAATGTCAACAGATGCCAAAAATCATTTGCATTTGCTTTCAAATTCGAACTGCTGCTCACCCGTGATTTGCAGTTGAAGGAAGAAAAACAGCAGCATAAACAACATCTTGCAGATCTGCATCCCTGTGTTCACCGTAACCCTTGTTTTGATGCATATATTTAATTACATTCATATGAAGAATATTCAGAAATACAAAAATAAAAAACAACCAGAGGTGCCATATTTCAAAACTTATTTTCACTTTCCATTTCTCTTTTGTACACTTTCTACCCTATTTTAAGCGTGACTTTGTTTAATTCTAAAATAAAAAAAGTTCAAGTATTGGTTAGTAAAATGATTTTGTATGTCTGAGTTAGAATGAGTGTGTGTGTGTGTGTGTGTGTGTGTGTG
>JAPMOB010227317.1:0-26974 GCA_029875015.1 Lepomis gibbosus
TGTGATATGTACTATGAGCTCTTACTAGGATTTATTGCTGCTCTTACTAGTATGTATTGTCAGTTGTTAGATCTGTATTTTGATGCTCTGTTGATACTTGTAAGTTGTTCCTCAAATGTAAGTCGCTTTGGATAAAAGCGTCTGCCAAATGAGTAAATGTAAATGTAATGTAAATGTAAAGGATTTACCTCAACTTCCCATTATTTCCTCTTTTATATATCGCCGCTGTAGAAGATGATGCAGCAATGAATCTACTAATCTTCACTTCTGCATTTTAAGCTTAGATGGGACTGAAAGAAAATTTGAAACCATCTCAGTTTACTAGTCCTCAGAAAATTTGGCTTCAAAAGAACCTTATTTCATGCATGCTTGAGCCCTAGATTGAAGTTCTGTAATTGGCCCCATTTTTTATCTGCCTCAGATACCAGTCTAGCACTAAATATACTTGAAGTAATGATCAGCAAATGTTTTATATCTCTCAACTTTCAGTGCAGATAAGATATTTATAGATAAATAAAATGGGTTTTTTTAGTTTTCAATATTTCTTTATTCTTTCACATTTTCACGTTGAGTTCATTTAGCTAGGTGCATAACAGTTAACTTTAATATACCACACAAACATATTATTTTGGAGATTATATCATGCTATAAATATACCTGCAGATCATTTCTCCTCCCCCACAAACCCCAACACCGATCACAATCTCCAAAATATTCCTATTTATCCAGCTCCCTGCTGATGCCCAAGAAATAAAAATAATAAACCTAACGTACAGATATTTGTAACTGCCCCAACATCTACATCTAATTTATCCACAAACCAAACAATACATATATACATACACCCTATGTAGAATATCTAGTAGCAGTATCTGTCAGCTGTAAAGGAGGTTTGAAATGCAGCAGTTTGAAATGTGTATTTTGAAAGTAACTTGAGACAACCAGCTGACATCCAAAGTGTCAAAGTGGTGTCCAAATTGCTGCAGCGTTGTTAAAAAATAAAAATACACAGCTTCAACAAAGACAAACAGTGGGCACAAGTTGAAAGTGACATAAGTATTGCAGTGCAGTCCACAGGTATTTGGACAGTGATACATTTTTTTGGACATGATAGTGCTGCAATGGACATAACCACCTTTAAAGTTGAAAAGCAGCAGTTTATCCCCAGTCATTGTTTTTTTTTGCAGTGTGCTAAAGTACAGGCACACATTTTAACATTTTTAACTGACTTCTAGGTTTTCCCTTATAAGCACTTCTATAATTGTGTCTAAACATTGTGTGAATAGGCATGTTTCTATTCAGCCAAATAACTGGGGGGTCACTACATCACTACTAGTTATCTTCTGCCCATTTGGCCATTTTGTCTCCTTGATGTGGTGTCACCAGAGAAAGATAGCAACACCTCCAACCAGAGTAGAGCAAAGCAGAGTATCGACCCACTCGTGTTAAGACTAGTCAGCCCATTTGACCATCTTCACCATGCTTTAAATTTTTCAGCACATCAGTACTCACAGCTTGTAGTCTATAGGAGAGTGGTGGCTTGGGGCAAGGTATATGTAGGTTGGCAAGCAGAGGAGAACATTAGAGGACTGGGCCCCAGGCTCTGCAAACCCTAATGATAATAGTCACTTATGAACAACCGGCCAACTAAGCACTATTCTTCCCTCCTTTTCCCCCTCTGATCCTTTCACATCACATACCTTCTGCTTTGGATAACAAAGGTGAAGTGTAGTTGAATCAAAATATATGCAAATGAACACATGCACTGAGCTTTGAATCTTATTGTAGGAATGTAATGGGCTCTACTGTGGCAGAGTTAATGGAACTGTTTCACAACTGTATAACGTGATGTTTGGCTCTAAAAATTTAACTGATGTAAACTGATGTTGGTCAGTGATTGTTTTAGTGAGCCACAAAGAAAACTGCTGCAATATAGGAGACATCATACAGCACAGTGACTTGATAGAGCTTTGGGCCACTGGCACAGCCTCAGTACAGATTGTGAAATCATGGATTTCTGCTAAAAGATTTCTTCGACAACTTGCCATTTAGTGTTTGGTTGGACTTAGGTAGATATCACTATCCCTGATCTTGTGGTCACTGATTATAAAGTGGCCATCATAAATGAGAAAATGTTGGTGTTGATAATATAATAATAAACCTTATTTATAGAGCACTTATCAAAACAAAGTACAGTGCTTCACAGAGACACACTCACATGACACTTTAACACCACGTGAAGGTGTTCAACACGCAGATTTCTGTTTTTAGTTTCTTGCTAAATGTCAGAGGGAATGTAACCTGATGGAAAATGCAACATACCTTTGTTTAGCCTTCATTTTATCCCATGCATACTTTTACTTTCCTGCTTATTTGTAGTTTTGGTAGTTCCGTGTGTGATATATGTGGTGTAAAAGGACAAGGTACAAACCCATTTAAACCGTTTTATTGCTGATGCATAACCAACATGTATTATAAATGTAAATGAGCCAGCAACTTTCCTATTAAAATGGGAACAAAGTGGAATGTGCGCTTGCAGGCATGCTGAGGGAAGACGAAGGGAGCGAGGAGGGAAATGGGAGCTGCACACAAACAAGCCATTATTAAACACATTTCTTCTTTAAGCTGCTTTCTGAAGAGCATCAAGCCTAGAGCACTTTAACTTGCCAAAAACAAGCTCTTTTTTTTGTGCTTTGAAATCAGGAGGTAAGATCAGCGCGGGATAAAAAGCTCAACACACAGGAAAGCAGAAGGATGCTTTATTTGTTTACCATGCGGCAGGCCGAGGGCGATAGTCAGACTTCTCTTCAACCACAGGAGAGCTTCTGCTTGGCGGCAGTGCCGATGCAGCACATTGCCTCCCACCAGCATCGCACACAGCGCCATCTGCTAGGACCTGTTGGCTTGTTTGTTTTCCAGAGCAAACAGCAAATCACTTCTTTCCTGTTCATGCTTTTTACCATATGCCACTGCCTGTGTATCAGAGCGAGGCATGTATATTAATGAAGTTAATCAAAGACACGCACACAAGCACATCTGCCAGGGGAATTTTCAAATGATCGCACCCGCCAGTTGATTCATCACGTTGCTACCCTCGCCTGTCATTGTGTCCACCTTTCAATGTAGGTGAGACAGTCATAAACTGCAATTATATCATCTGTATAAAATGTTTGGATTGAAGCACAAATGAGTCCATTTTTAAGAGTAATTCATGTGCTCCTATTGTGTCCCTGTTATTGCCACTTAGTCACTTAGTAGTGTGTGTAAACATACTGTTTTTAGAAACTTAACCATTTGTTTTGTACATACAGCTGCATATTTGAACACATGCTCACAATGATCTGTGTCACAACAGAAGGCACTGCATAACAATTTTACTTTCAGCTAATGTAGGTAACATTTGAAAGATGTCACACAAGTCCTCTTTCAGGTGTATATCCCAAAGTCACTGCAATTAGTGGCTACGTTAAACAGCAGGATAAACACAGCTAAGCAATGTATCCCTGTACAGATGGCAAATTATCCCCCTGACAAGCCGGTGAAACCCTCTGAGCCTGTCAGGTGCACATGGTGGATTGTTGCTTCAAAAGCACTGACCTAAACTTTGTGTAGAGTGAAAGGTTACCGTCACTGTTTCACAAGGTGGGATTCTTGATACCAAATTCAATACCATGTTAAAAAAACAAAGTAAAAAATCCCACATAGGAATCTCAAAAACTGTTTTTAAAAAAAGCCTTAGAGGCTACACACACACACACACACATGCACACACATACCCCTACTCAAAGTGCAAGCAGTAATTTAAATTTTCTGACATGGTGAAAGTCCAGAAAAATTTATTTAAAACTCTAATGACATTATGACAGATGACACAGACAGGCAAGCGGTAAGAATGGCGGCCTTCTGCTGTGAGCTACGTTTACATTATGTTAGCCTAAACATGGTAGCCTTCAGCGTTTAGCCATTGCAAACATCGTATGTTACAAAGTTGGCTGGGCGATACAGCAATGCCAGCTGTCCCAAACAAAAATAATGGTAACTCCAAGCACTTTTATACATGACCTTTACGTTTTTTCTTTTCGACGAGGCGAGGCAGAGCTGTCGCTGCAGCTTCCTCGTGTTGGATCCAAATTACCTACAGTAATTTCAGTACCTAGAAAAAGGACAATTGACCACATTATTGAGTAGGGCTACAAAATTTGGAGCATCAATGTTATTGCCAGAACTTCTGGCCTCACCACCATGTTCTGTGTACAATGTGGTTTCTATACTGATCATAATCATGATCTCTCAAATAAGTTTTTACCATTTTGTCATATTCATCATTAGAGACAAGCAGACAAGCAGCAGAAATTCCAACCTGAAATACATGAATTCAAATGAGATTTGACAAAATTAGGAACACAGAAGGAAATGTCACTGTCATATCACAATAGAAACCAACGCTGTGTTCTTTTCATATTATAGACGTTTTTTGAACTGTTTTTAATTATCATTCGTATTCATGAAAAGACACTTAAATTAAATTACTAATTGAAACTGACAGTGGAAAAGACATCTCCTCCTTTCAGAGTGTATTAAGTTCCATTCATTCTCACTTTGTTAAGTACCGTGTGTCAATATAACTGTACGACTGCACTGCGTGTGTTGATTTGTTCCTACTTAGTGCATAATTACGCTTGTGGGTTTGCTGAGAGGAACTTAATTTGATTGTTCTGCCTGTCACTCAGTATAAAAAAAGACAAATATGAAATGACATGTTTGAGGTTGTTTGATTATTGGCTTTGGTTGGACATAATTGAGGACATATTTTCCGAGACTCAGCGTCGTGGATTTCATCCCTTACCTTGCCAACTTTTCAACCGCAATGTTACTGTAATACATCTTTAATACATCTCTGTTTTGGACTGTGTTTTGTTTTCATGCCGCATATGTTTTTTTTCTGAGGTGTCTGACAAGGCTTTCCTGTCGTGTCTGATCCAATAAAGTCTGCTCAAACACAGACATAGATTCCGAAGGCTTGTGGGCCAGCGCTAGACACACGTGTCTGTGCCTCAGGCTGTGTCATGCATGATTGCCCACATGATGCCTACAGGAGTTTTGGAAAGACGAGGCATGAAAACACAGTACAACAATCTGGCAAAGCTTAACCCCATACTTAGGTAGATGTAAGGCATGAAAGGAAGAACGCTCTGTCTGTCTCAAGGTCTCCTCCTGGGTCCTTGCTGATGAGTCAGTCGAAGGGTTGGCGGGTTTCCAGGAGCCAATTTTACCACCCCACAAGCCCCCCAGAAACACAAACTGATCTCCGCCAAACACCAAGGTTGGCTCAAGGCAGCAGTCTAGCTGAAGGCAATGCCCTGATCAAGCATCGTATTGTTCTTGCATCCCCCACTCAGACTGAGATATACTGTGGGTTATACACTACAGTCTTGGAGCTTTTGACCTTTTGTTAACTTGACTGATGGATTTATACTTTCTTGACACAATATAATTGCTGACAACTCCGCAGATATAAACATGGTGTTTTTCCTTGCTTACAGTTACTTAGGGTATATGTACTAACTAATAAGTATTAACTATAGCAACATGTAGGTGTGCAGACATTGAACAGTTTGTTTGAGGCGGGAACGTGAGCCAACCTCGATCCAACTTCCTCTTGAGCCCTGACGCCCCCGGTACTAGGGGGAGCTTGCCATATTTGGGTAAAATGCAAATTGAGAAATTCATGTTTGAAACTAGTATTGCATCACCCTATTTTTGCTACACAACGCTGTGAAGCTAGGAGACTCAGCTAGAAGCTCAAACCAACCATTTATGTCCACACCAAACACACATCAAACACCAAGCATTTAAATGAGCTTCTATCACCACATAAATCGCTCTGTAATCACTGTACATGGCTGTAGCTATAAGCATCCAGTTATCTCTAATCACAACATATCCTCATGTCAAAAGCTAATCTCCCCCTGAGATCATATATATATATATATATGGACTCTGACACAAGTTTTTTTATTTTGGCTGTTTACCAAAACATATTAGAGTTGCACTGAAATAATGGGTATGGGGTTAAAGTGCAGTCTCTCAGCTTTAATTATAAGGGTATTTACATCCACATTGGAGAATGAGTTTAGGAATTATAGATCTTTAATATGAATCCCTATCTTTTTCAGGGGACCAAAAGTAATTGGACATAATCCTCAAAAGCTGTTTCATGGACAAATGTGGGCTATTCCTTCGTTATTTCTTCATCAGTTCAGCAGGTAAAAGGTCTAGAGTTAATTCCAGGTGTAGCATTCACATTTGGAAGCTGTTGCTGCGAACCCACAGCATGCGGTCAAAGGAGCTCTCAATGCAAGTGAAACAGGCCATCCTTAGGCTCCAAAAAAATAAAAATAAATCCATCAGAGAGATGGCAGGAACATTAGGAGTGGCCAAATCAACCATTTGGTATATTCTGAGGAAAAATGGGAATGTGCACTGGTGAGATTGGCAACACTAAAAGGCCTGGGCTATCACAGGAAACAACAGTGGTGGATGATCCTTTCCATGGCAGAGAAAAACCCCTTCACAACATCCAGCCAAGTGAAGAACACCCTCCAGGAGGTAGGCATATCATTATCCAAGTCTACCATAAAGAGAAGACTTTACAAGAGCAAATACAGAGAGTTCACCACAAGGTGTAAACCTTTCATATGCCTCAGGAACAGAAAAGCCAGATTAGACTTTGCCAAAAATCATCTAAAAAAGCCAGCTCATTTCTTAAACAGCATTCTTTGGACACATAAAACTAAGATCAACCTGTACCATAATGATAGTGGAAAAAAGTATGGAGAAGGTTTGGAACGGCTCATGATCCAAAGCATATCACATCATCTGTAAAACATGGTGGAGGCAGTGTGATGGCATGGGCAGGCATGGCTTCCAATGGCACTACATCACTAGGATTTATTGATGATGAATTCTGTATAGGAATATACTGTCTGCTCAGAGTCAAATTCAGCAAAGTTGATTGGACGACGCTTCGCTTTACAGATGGAAGCATGCTGCGAAAGCAACCCAGGAATCTATTAAGGCAAAAAAGTGGAAAATTTTGCAATGGCCGAGTCAGTCACTTCATCTCAACCCGATGAAAGTCTGCACTTTAATTGCATCTTGGTTGTTTAATTTCAAATCCATTGCGGTAGCGTACAGAGCCAAAATTATGAAAATTGTGTCACGGTCCAAATATTCCCGGACCTAACTGTACATATACAATTACAACAGTTGACTTACTTTTGCCGTTTTCAATCCAAAAATGAGCTGATTTATTTTACTAAAACATCTCCGTGCGCCAATTTGATTATTGCACGATACATGGGAGCTGTGGCTGCATTCTCTCACCTTTTTTTGCTGAGACAGAGAAGTGCCGCTTTAGAACACACACTCTTTTTTGCGGTCTGGTAGGCGACCCGTAGCTACATAGACATCCAAATGGAATGTCTGCTAAATCTGGATCGATTGATCGATTAATATATTTAATATATAATACATGCCCTGCAGTCTCATTTTTAAGGACAAGCTAAATCACTGCTTTCACAGTTATATGCACAGTGTGCAGTGCAGCTTTGGTTAAATCACATCCCCCTATAGTCTGAGCCAACCCACATGATAGAAAGCCTGTAGGCTGTCAGAGGCAGACAAATAGCAACACCCCCACACCCTTGCCCTAACGCCATTACCCCTGTGCTGACCTCCGTCTCCATTGCCAGCATCTTAGCCTGATTGTCCGCTACCGCTCCGTACTGCTGCAGGCAAGGCCACTTTGTGAATCAGCCTGCATGGTGAAACCTGAGGCCAAGGGTCACTATGAGCCGGTGCAGCAGACATTTACGACACCCCCACTGTCAAGACCCTGTAGCATTTATTTTGCACCACATTGCCAACTCTGCCTGCTGGATAAGGACTCTGCAAGAAAAAGATGGCATGTATGCTAGTGTGCTGACAGTGCTGTGTGCAAGTTATGTTAAATTATATATATATTATAACTTCTCTTTTCGTTATGACATGACAGAAAAACTAAACTTTCAATGATGTTGCAAGTTTAAAATGAACTTCCTTACATGAGCCAGTCTTGCCAACATATTGTACATGACAGAGTCAAATTTGCTGTTTAAATTTGGAAAGTGAGTTCAGCACTTCCAACAACCAAAACAATATGTTTTCTGACAGTTTTCTGTCTATAAAAAGTGAGATTCAGACGTCAGTGATGAAGATCTTGACAGTGAAATTTGCACAGCAGGGCTTTTTGCAGATTGATGTATATGAAAGCTATATTGCTACATTGTGAGTTTTAGAAAAATAGTTGTCTTTTATCAACGCACATTGCTTTTGGTTTACAACCTAGTCTTTTATAAGCATATTGTTTCAGGAAATTAACTTGAGGCTCTTTTTAACACTGTGGTAAAGGCTCATTAAACAACCCAGATGGTGCTTTCTAGTGGCATTCTAATAATAGCACAGTGTTTTAGTTATGATCACCCCGAAGGCCTCTGAGCCTCTTCACCACATCTTCCCTCTGTCAAACACACTCATGCTCACACCCTCTGCCCCTGCTTTGACAGGGTGAGTGGAACAATAACCACGCGCCAGCTGATGCATGATCCATGGGTTTGACCTGCTGACCCCAAGACACATTGTTACAGCCTGTTTACATTGTGCAAATTGACAAATGTTTTCATGAGGCCTTTTAACTGGCTCCCAACGTGTTTCTGACATGCCCGCTTCATCGCTTTCCACCCCCTATCTCACTTCTGTATCTCGTTCATCCTTTCTTAAGATAAGTTGTTAGCTCAAGATCACATGGAAGGACTGGGAATGAAGACAAGGAGGAAATGTAGGCAGTAGAAAGAGCAAATTTGTATTCTGCCCATGTTGTTAGACATTAGGAGGGCATCAAGGTGCAAATATGAGTCAGACAGCTCTCATAATGAAAGAATCGAGACGCATTATGAAATAAGTGGAAGTGACCAATGAAGAGAGACGTGGCACTAGCTGCTTTGAATTCCAATTACAGAGACCGATAGAGAGAGAGGTGCCTTTTAATGTCTCTTGAGGTGTTACGGGGCTTGGATATGGAGACTGAGCCTCACATAAAGGTCAGTGTGGCAGAGGTTGGCAGGTCACAGAAAATAGACTCAAGCCTCTCCACTACATCAAAATCAGGAGCTGAACCTGCCACTCCTCAAACAGATGAATACATACCAGCTATTCAGCTATTCCCCTTTTTTCTCAGGCCTGAGATGTCTGCCGTATCTCCACAGAGGGGTGGCAGGGGTGAAAGGGAGTGGCGAGGACCACTATTGAGGAGAGTGGATTATCTCATGAAGGGAAATCAATTAGAACGTTATGGTGGACTGTGAACATTTATCCATTTAGCTTGACCACTATTGAATTTCCATGATGGGCTTTGACTGTTCAGAGGGAGAGATCAGAGTTAATGGCGATTGTTCTGCACTCTTCCAAATGTATTATCTGCCTTATTCAATGAGAGACACTTCATCAAACCAGAGAGAGCCCTGCGGCCTATTGATAGATGGGCTTTGTGTGGGGTTTGAAGAATAAAGATGACGCATGGGGGTTGAAGGCTGAGGGGAGAAATGGGAGGGAATGTGGGGTTTGAAGGGGGGGGGGGTGTCACAGATGTCCAGCCCTTTGAAGGAAAATTAAACAAGTACCTCATTAGCCAACGCTCCAGTGCTCCCTGGAGGTGGCCACTGAGCCAGGCTTTTTAATGAGCTGGGAACTTAAACGCTGCCAAAGTTTACCCCATCCTTGCCTTTCTCTGTTAGGCCACTGGGAAGAGCCGTGCCCTCCCCCCTTCGCCCCTGGTCTCCTCCGCCCCCCACCTCACCCCGGCTGTCCTCTTGCATTGAGGGCCGCTCATGCAGAGGAGAGAGAGGCACCATGCTGATTCCCTGCCTTTCAGCTCCGGAGAGGGGGATAATGCTGTTTTTGTACCACGCATCCAGAGGAATTATGTGCGCTAATTTGATTAGGGGAAGATTTGATTAACTGGAAAATGAGGGCTTTGCTTAGACTTTCACACGCTTAATTTATCCCTTGCAAAGCAGACGCAACATTGTGTCATGAAACTCAGAAGGCATATGAGAAGCCCATTCACCAGCTAGATGGCCCTTTCAGACTCAACAATATCTAGGACTGCCACGGTTCAAATTGGGATAATCAGTTTAGAGCTTTTTGCCTGGCCTCAGAATACAAATTGCATTTGGCATTACCAGTGAAAAGGTTCAAAGGATAATGAGGTTAATGTAGCAGGGAATTGAGCTAAGGCAGAAAAATTTCAGAAGAAAATGCAAAACTAGTGGCATTGTTGGATGTGAGGATTTTTTTCACCCTTCTGTGATTGATGTTTGTGTGATTCTGAGTGCGGTTGCTAGGATATTATGATAATGCTTTGGCAGCAAATGTCAATCAAAGATAAAGCATGTCAAACAGTGTAAAAATGCTAGAAAGTGTAACAACGTTTAACAAATGCACCGCATGTGCATTTACATTTCTGTGCAAATTGAAAGGGCCATTATTTTTCGATGCTTTGAATTCATTTAGTGGTTTTTAGCTTGTCTCTATAATCCCTTTGTATACTGTGGAATGGCCACAGGGACTGAAGGAGCTGGATGCTTTGTTTTTGCTCCTTTTAACATGCAGCCATGAAGGTCATATTACTGCGCGGTGATGATTACATTTGAATGAAAAGCGACTTCTTCTGGGAGAGAGAAGAAAAAAGAGCCACAGGCAGGCTTGATCTTTTTTCTGATCTAAAACCCTACACTGAGTGACCTTCCCCTCTGTCAGGCTGGATCTGCGGTTGGCGGTTCTCTATTTTAAACAAATAGCTCTTTTATTTTACACAGGGATTGCCTGGATTACCTTTTAATAAGGGCTTAGCCACTCTCAGCACAGCATCCCAGGCCCAGTGCTGGGCTGGCCGGCACTAGCCCAGCCCATAATTATCCACGGAAAACTAAAGGCCCACGTTCCTTCAAGAGCCCATGTGAGCTGTGTGTCTAATTTTTTTTTCTTGTTTTTGTCATCTGTCACACCGCCAGTGTGGAAGCTTTGAATTGGGTCACTCTGGAAGCCAAGAATTTATCTGAAAAAAACAGAGATGAGAGAGGGAGGGAGGCAGATGGGGAGAGAGAGGGATGGAAAGAGAAATGTGGAAACCCAGACAGATGAGCTGTCTCCTGTTGGACTTCACTCCGTCTTTCCCATCTGTTCACCCCAGTTTTAATTAAATCTACTGAGATGAGGATTTTTCCCTCTCGTGCCACCTATTTCCCTCCTCGTTCCCCTCTTCCTGCTTTGCTCCCATGCTGTACTTGAGTGCAGGTGGGATGATGCCAACGTCCACTCATCTCCCCACCTCGCTGCCAGCTGCTAATGAGAGTGAGCCAGGGTGGTGCGACAACGTTGCCAGCCATTATGAGCTGTTAATGAGAAGCATTCGAGAAAGGCCCTGGCCTAGGCCTGCTGCCATCAGCTACTGCAGCTTTTTTCTCGTGCACACACTTATTGTACTTATACAAACATGCACACACATTTTCTTACATATGTAAACATACCATCTACTAACAACAAAATTATATTTATTGCAAATTAATCGTAAATCTAGCTGTTTTTTGACACCCCTAGAGATAGTGTATACACACCTCACAGCATAACACAAAGCAGCACATTTAAATGAGCTATTTCCCAGGTGATGTGCTCATGTTTGGTTGGCTAACCTCAGACAACCTCATGCACGAGTCCTCTGTTCTTTGCTATCGACACGTCCCTGGCAGACTACCCCCATATTACCATAATGGCCTTCACATCTAGTTCATTTTCTGGGCCAACCCCCTGTCAGCCATCGCTGTGTGCTTCACCTGCTCTTGGCCAGAAAAGACATGTCTGCTGAACCTGTTGGCTGTGTGGCGGAAAGGGCAGGTAGCAACAATGCTGTGAGCACATTTTCTCTTTCCAGGTTGGCACAGACCCTTAAGCCTTAATCTGGTGGCTAACTGTAATGCAAAGCCATAACTCCCACTGGCTTCTTCGATAGAAACACAAATCTGCCGAGGGATTAAGTGAGGAAGTCCTTCTACCTCTTCCGTGTAGTTGGTTCTGCTAAGTGTAATCTCACCAATGCAGATCATTTAAGTGATCTGACATTTCAGTTTGTTTGAGGACTTCAGTAAGCATAAATACTGTTTATACCTCGTTTTAGTTTAAGGATGCTTGACTTTGCACCACATTTTTGTTTCTGATAATATCAAATAACATTGCTTTCATTTGAGAGTTTGCCCCCATCACCCAGTGCAAGCAACCATCTTTTGGCCTTGTGCTTCCCACTGCCTCTTTTTCCTATTGATATTTTTTCCTCTTTTTGTCTGTTGGCTCACCTTTTACTGTGTACTTGTCATCCTCTCTGCCTGTGAAATGCAATCATCTGCCTTTTCCTTTGTTTCACCAGCCTACGCCAAACAGCCCTTGCGCTGGAGAGGCTGACTCTCACTCAGCACTGGAGTTCCTATCACTTAATTTGTTTTACGTCACACCTCTCAAGCTGAGGCCACACTTTTTACACTGGTTGAGAAAATAAACTGTTACATTATGTTGTGTTTAGAGACCTCGTTTTTTATCTTCAGTGCACCATCATCCTGTTAAAATGTTTTTGCTTTTGAAGTGATGCACTGAGCTTGACAAACAGTATGTTAAAAACGTGTTTAGAAGTATCTATCTATGACAGTTTCAGGGATCTGACTCGTAATTTTCAAATAATTACAAAGGGTCTTCAGAATAGTGATGTATGATACCACTTAAATCCTATACGATCCAACAGCAAGTAATACCCAGGCTGTTATTGCCAATACTGATACCAATACTTTTTACATATTTTATTCTAGTTTAATGTGACCTCCCCCTCCCCTGCCATTTCTGTATTTTAAGGGAAATAAAGAGTAGGCTGTAGGCTTACCAATTCCAAATAATAGCTGCATAATTACAAGACATCAAACTACTGTTATATTCTTTAATTATAATAAAAATATCCTGCTCAGAACTGCCACTTCAAACATCATCATATTATTGTGACTTAATCTCTGATGTTTAGCAAAGTTGGTGTTGCCAAAGTATTTCACCATCTTTGCACACACATCACACACAGCATCATGATTACCTTCACAGCTAAAAAACAGCCAGACGTGAGTGCTTTTACAGTCAGCCGGAAATGTAAAGGGTTGCAGCGGCTCACTTCAATGAAGCTCTGTCACAGAGCCGTAGTGCAAGCATGACATTGACAGGCGGAAGGAGAAGTAGTTCCTATTAACCAAGTATAATTAGATCATCCTGGAGACAGTAAGATACTCATGATAAAACACACACTCACTCCAAATTACTGAGAATAGATATAAGTCATTTTATATGAGTATTGATCCAACAGCAGGAAAAGTTGGTATCAGAAATATTGATACTTTAGTATTGATCATCACTACTTCAAAATGTAGGTATCCTGGTAACCTAGCCGTTAACACCAACCACACTACCAACTAACCATGGCATTCCGTTGTTGAATGTCATTCCCTATCTCTCTCTGCTATAATTTTCTGTCATCTCTGTACAGTCTGCCATCTAATAAAGGCAAGCCTTACTTCCTCTGGAAGATGGTGTGGGCTGTGGTTCTCAACCTTTTTTGAGCCAGCGCACACCCTATCCACTATCAAGGTTACCGCCCCCTCTCAAATAAGATATAGGCTAATTGCCATGAAATATATTGATTATTATTATTATTGTTCAAAATCATTATTGTTCAAAAGCACCTCATTGAATGACAAACAGATGTGTTACTTTTCCAGTGAACAAAAACGTAATGTAAATAGAAGTTCCTCCCAGAAACTGTGTGTGAACCCAGAAACTGATTTCTTGTATTCTCGTGTATTTAGAGGGTCATTTTGTTGTTGAAATAACAGAGCATTGGTTTAGTTTAAATACTGGACGGAGAACTTAGTAAGTATACCCTTAGTAAGAGGGTATGGGGAAAAGTTTGAGCAATATAGACTTTATTTCTTGCATTCGGGTGAAAATTTCTGCTTGAATTTCTTTCTTTACTGCAACAGTTTAGAGCAGAAATGTTTTTATTTACCCCAACCCAACAGTGGCAGGTGACAATTTAAGATATAAAATATAACAGAACATAATGCAGTAAGGCTCTCGGGCATTCTGTATTGCTCTAAATAAATTCTAAAAAAAATTTCTCCTGTAGATCAACTTTTCTTATTTAAAAAAATCCCTGCTGAGTCAACACCTGATTTAGTCTTTTCCATCTCTTTTGTTTGCGGAAGTAACCTCTTAAATGTGATTGTGGCACCTTTTCACCTCAATGATAAATTAATTCATTTCATTTCCGACAATGAGGTAATGAGATGGAAAACAAAACTAACCAACAACAGTTCAGGCAAAAATCATACAACACATAATCCATAGCTTCATAATCATGAAGGCAGCATGGAGCTGCGCCACAAGAAGCTGACAGAAACACAGAAGAGCAGAAGGGTTACAATGCACACCATTAGGTGTTAATGTTCCAGACCACAGTTTTTTGCAAGTAGTTGAAAGTTTAAAATTGTATTGTTGTGAATCTTTGGTTTAAGCTCACCTTAAAATAAACTCCCCCTAAGTGCAGCTCAATGTCCCCCTTCGCAATATATTGCTTCCAGCGCCCCCCCGTCATCCTCTGAATGCCCCCTGGGGGACCGTACAGTTGAGAAACACTGGTGTAGGCCCTCTAATACTGTGGTGATATGGTCACATTTTAAAAGTCGCAAGCAAGTTAAAAGTCGAGCTGCAGCATTTTGGACTATTTGTAGTGATTAATTAATTTGTGATTGAGACAGGTATATAGGGAGTTACAGTATTCAAGGCAGGAGGAGATTGAAGCATTTTTCCAGATCTATAGCTGATATAAACACTTACTTTTAAAAGATAAAAACATAACTAAACAACTTCTTTACATGGGATTCAAAACATAAGTCCTGGACATGAACGACCTTAAGATTTCTGGTAGAGGGCTAAAAATAAGTTGCTACTTCACCTAGGTTTGATGATTTGAGTTATTACTTGGTTTTGGGAACCAAGTAATGTGACTTTGTCAGATTTAATTGTAGGAAGTTGTGTGACATCCAGTAATTTTTTTCAGCAAGGCATTTGCGAAGGGTTGCAAATTTAGACAGGTCAGCGGGTCTGATTGGGATATAGAGCTGTGTGTCATCAGTTTAACAGTGAAATTGTACATTGCATTTGCGGATGATCTTACCAAGGTGGAGCCTATAGATGGAGAATAGAATGGAACCTAGAACTGAATGTTTTTAGAGGATGAAACTGAACTTGCCAAAGTCACAGAGACTCATCTGTTAGATAGGTAGGACCTGGACCAGTTTAGGCCTATGTCAGTGATTCCTGCCCACCTTTCCAGTCTGCCAATGAGCAGGTTATGATTGACTGTGTCGAATGTAGCTCTTAGGTCCAAATGAACAAGAATGGAGCACTCACCAGTTTGTTCATTCAACAGAAGGTCACTTCATACTCTAAGGAGAACTGTTTTTAGTACTATTGAAAGCCTGACTGCTTTTTTTTAAATAAGTTATTGTTTGACAGATGTACCACTAATTGTTTTAGATAAAAATGACAATTTGGAAACAGGTCTTTAATTGTTCATGATGAAGGGATCGAATTTAGTTGGGTTTTTTCAGGAGAGGTTCAACCACAGCAGATTTAAAACAAACGGGGACAGAGGCGAAGGTCAGGGAGCTATTTACAATAGTGAAGATGAAAGGGCCAACAGTAGGCATAGTCTTCTTCAGTAGTCTGAAAGGGACCACATCCAAGGGGCAAGTTACTGACTTCATAAGGTTAACCAAATCCTTAAGTGTAGAAAGAGATATTGAATTAAAGGTACTGAAGGATACAACATCATATAATCTATGGATTAAAGAATCTGGGATCTAACTTTTTCAATTTGATCAGTAAAAAATATTTTAAACTGCACACTGAGGTCAGATGATGCAAGCAAGTTAGTGGTCTAGTATTTTAAACAGTACTTTGGGGTTTTGGGCAAGGTGGAAAAGTAAGTTGCTTATCGCATCATTAACTGCAGTATTGTATTTCTTCATTAAGGTCTTGCCTATCTCATTCAGCCTGCTTGAAGCATTCAGCATCTGTTGGTTTGCAAAGCTGATTTTTGCATGGTGGTGATCAATAACAAGTCTGACATGACAGGGGGTGAGATACTTCACTGCAGTGACAATAAAACAAGTGTTTTCATCACTCCACAGACAGGCGCCCAGGGCCAAACAGCTTGCACGTCGCATGGTCAGTCAGATTATTGGCTGTGGGTGCCGTAGTTCTCTCAGTAAACTCCACACTTGAGTAAATTGTTGGGCCTGTAGTATATAATTAAGATGTTGACAGATATAAGTGCTCGTCTTGTTAGTTTCAGATGTGAACTGACAAGGAGTGCAACAATTAGTCTTTGCATTTCAGCTCATTTTTTCACAGGGTGTTGGAAAAAGATGAATGTTAAGAAGATGAGAAAGGCAATAATACAGTGTTAGGTGTTCTTACAAAATGAAAAACAAGTGAACTAGCATGGCAATTTTAACACTGTACATCTACCACTGTATCTTTGATTTGTCTGGAGGGCAGGATCTGCCGTGTGCTATGTTGAAACTCTGAGCTGCCTGGGCACTTTGCTTTATTCGAATAGAAACATTTTATATGAAAGGAAACACAGCATGTTTACAGGCACTTGACTGTTGAGGCCTTTCCACTTTTCATTCTCAGAGTCAATGTTAAGAGCTTTTTCTGTCTGGAAAAAAAGCAACAGAGCTCTTGAACATAAACAGTCCTCTTTTGTTAAATGATTTATTTTTTTCCTCAGGAGAGTTTCTCATTTGCCTCTGGGGACAGTGAAAAAGAGGAAGGAGTATTCAAATACTACTGCTGTAATAGTTGCAATTATTCTGTAAAGTTTCTGCAAAGGTAGACATTAAAATAATGTGAACAGTGTGAAAACACTGGGCTGTTCCAACACGGTTAGACAGTTCACATTTGGACTTGTGTTTGCTTAAAATTAAGCACACATTGTTTGATGACATTCCACATAACTCAGCTGTTCATGCCCCAAAAGCCTTCTTTTACTCACTGCTTTTTGCTTTTCTGATAGTTTCTATTTTTTTCTTTGGTGTCATTTTCACAGTGGATAATTGACAACAGCAGCGGCATGAAGTCCGAACCAAGGCCCATTCCAACTTGAAAGCTTCCTCACGTCCAAAGGAGCTCCGAATTAAAGCCTTTGCGCTGCGTCTAGGCAGCTTCAATTCCTTTCACACACGTTGGGAATCATTGATTCTTTAGTCGATTGTTCTAGTCTAGTCATCGGGAAAAGGCTTGTCTGTTCCGTCAGGGATGTGTGCAGCTGTGAGTCTGTGTGTGTGTATGTGTGTGTTCCTCTGTGTAAATGAGTTCCAGCTAGATTTAGTAGAGGGGTTTAGTTCTAGGCAAGGCTGAGCCCATGGCACAGCCAGAACAGGTTGAGTTTCAAAGGGGCTTATCAGGGGAATTAGGCAAGCCTTTGGAGTTTGAGCATAGCCTAATTCCTGGTGACCTTTCCCTGGCTCTGGTTTGACTTTTTGTGGTGATCAGCAAGTGCTCTAACAAGCTTTTCCGTCTGTGTGGCTGGGGATTACTGTGAAACAGCCGTGCCCTCCCCTGCACTCACAAGAAGCCATCTGTGGTGGAGAGAGTAGGTGAGAGAGAGAGAGAAAGAGAGAGAGAGAGAGAGAGAGAAAGAGCGAGCAGAAGTAGGCAATAGCCTGAAGGGGCATTGTCATGCCTGTCTGTGTGTTGGTGAGGATTCTGCGCTTGTCAGAGTCTCCTTTTGTGACAAATTGGTATGTTTTGTTCTGCCATTTTAAACTGCCAGGCACTGGCAAGCCTTTCAGCCCATTATTCAAGCATTCACGGACATTTGAATAATTTTTCAAAGGGGAGTCTCTTACTTTGTTTTTTTTTCTGGAATAACGCCTTGATATTCATTTCACCTTCTCTTCAGCACAGAGGCTAGGATTATCATTACTTACAAAAAGGGCTTAGAGGTGTCTGAGGTAAGTGTACTGTTTCTTTCATCATTGTTTTGAATCATCTTTCACTCTACCTGATGGAAATACCTTGGCTTGAATAAGGCGAGCATCAGGTGCAGAAACTTTCCCCTGATGGGGTTCTGAATCTAGTGTTTATCAACACACAGCTCCTTATGCCTTATGCTCACTGTTAAATAACATTTGAATGACTTTTTCTGACGAAGATGAGTAGACGTACAGAGAAAGCATATTGTTTAATCAGGCTTTATATTTCCTTTTTGTGTTTTAATACAACAATATGCAAACTAGATGTTATGTCATCTGATTGCATTCATTATACTTCCACAGATGATCTTTGTTCAGGAACCCCCTGCTGTGTTAACAATTGAATTGATTGCATTTAATCAGAGCACTTCTGAATTAATTATGGAAACAGAGAATGCCACATCACTTGTAATTAAACAGTAGATAGCTTGTTGACTAAATGAAAGTGATAACAATGCTTGTTTCACTCATTATACTAGTATGTGGAATACTCCAGCACATCAGTGCTTCTCTGTAGGTCTTGTGTAATTGTGAGTACAGAGAAAGTCCATTGTCAGTCTGCGTATTCTGCTTATTCTGCCGTTCACTGTTTTTTTTAAAAGCAGAAGGTTTGATTTTGATTAATTTATGTACTATATCCTCTATTTCCATTCAGTGAAAGACTGTGGCCCTTATTGTATTTTATTATTTAATCTCTTGATTCATTGGATGTCTTTACTCTCAAGTTGAAGGAATTATTTATAAATATTCATAAATATGGAAACAATATACACTAAAGTTAGTATGTTATACACATACAATAAGATTAAGATTACATTATATTTACAAAACAATCTTACAGCAGCGCATGAAGATGATTTTAAAAAACACTAATTTTCCTTTAAAATTCTATTGTACAATATCTAGATAAATATGTATTTGACACAAATATTGTTTGGCTGTTGGCTTGGCTCTTGCTGTAATTTGAATTTGCCATGGGAAATAAAGCATACAGTTTTACTTTGTGTGAATAGGAGTTTAAACCCTAAAGCAGCCATTAAAAATTTCACCTCTTTCATTCATCACTTCTTACAGTCTTTATAGATTAGCAAAGCAAGTGTTTTGGCCTATCTGGCCTGTCCAGCTGAAAGAGACATGCCTAACCTTATTTGAACCTCCCAGTCCTACAGCAAGGTTACATCCTAGGAGTAAAAGCCTCCTTTGACAATTCAATTCAGGGCAAAAAAATCCCAGAACCATGTGCATCAAGATGTTTATCATTTTATTTATTCTAAACATGGATATGTCTTTCATTGGTCCTTGGCATCTTGGTGGATCAGTATCTGGAGGCTGGTTCAAGGAATGTATTTGTTTCTTGATTGCAATATCAGGGCACACTGTAGGAACAGTCTGGAACTGCTGGTGTATCCCTTTAAGAAAACCTCCATGGGTATAAGGGTGGGGAGAAAAGATCCTCATCATCATCATCATGCAGGAGTCATCTGGGTAGTCTCTCCTCCCTCTCTGCTGCATTATCATAAAAAGTGATTTAGGACTGATTGATGCAAATGGCCCTCTGTTCTTTTCTATCATTAACGGGCCCTTCGCCGTGGCCACAGGCGTGATTAAAGCTGTCATTTCCAGCTACTCATTAAAGGAGCGTGCCAGGCCATGTGAGGGATTCACTGAGGGCTGGAGTGTTAGGGTTAGAGCGGGAGGGAGGGAAGGAGGAAGACAGTCTAAAGAAGAGGGAGGAATGGGGCATTTTCTTCCAAAGAAGTAATGTCTAGTGAAATTACCTTTTCAGAAAAAACACCCAGGCCCATGCAATGTTTTTATAATTGTTATTTTCCCTGAAGTCTGGCTTAGACAGAGAGAAAAAATCTGTGGTCAAAATCCATTATAATAGCATCTTTTATGATTCCCCAAATGCTTTTTTAGTTTAGGCTGCCAGTGGGGTTGCTTATGAGAAAAAAAAGCCGGCAATAACAAGTGACAGTAGGGTTCAAATCAAAGTTACTTTACAGTTTGTATTAATTTTCACATTTTGTGTGGAACTAGGAAAAAGTTATGACACACAAAGACAGTAAAAAATCGATACAATTCTGTTTTATGTTTCTGTTTTGCTGCTGGCTATAAATCACAAACAATGCTCACAAAGAAAGTGAAACTGTTGACAAAACAACCACAACAACTCCAGATACTGAAGTGTGTCTGCAGCCGCCCCACGACTCCTGGCAAAGACATTACTCTGTGTGGCTCGCTTATACACTTGAACACGAATGTGAGTGTGTTTGTATGCTACTTGCCAATAGGAACATTACCTACTATAATGGGGGGGGGGTTCTTGGCTGTGAGGCACTGAGATGTGAAGCTCCAGCTGAGCTCTCCTCTGCAGGGGCCTACAATACCACCGTGTCCTGGGGACTTGCACTAATGGCCTGGGGAGACCTTACTGCTATTGTACCCAGCAGGCCTACACCCCGATGCACATACAAAACCCCAAGCCTCCATCTGCCCCCCCTACCTGCATCTCCTTAATCTTTTAGTATGATTCAGTCTCCCTCAGATCACACACTGGGATTCTGGTCCGGGGTTGCACATGGTTTATAGCAATAGAGCTAGAGGGGGTGGGGAAAGACAATGAGAGGAGGAAGATGTTTTCTTACTGGTGAGGCACAACGGTACTAAGCTCCAATCAGATAGGTCCATTGATCGACATTATTCTGTAGCAAAGGTTTCCTGGCTCAACATATGATACACTCTCCAGAGCCCACCATATCAATGTGCAGGGAAATTCTACTGAAGGTTAGTCTCTCAAATAGCACCTGGTTGATCTCATGCTGTTCTCCCACTGCATTCCCCACATACGCTGCCAATGTCCTCACTGCACTGCATCTAGCATTATCCTGTATACATGAAAAGTGGAAAAAAAATGCACCATCCTCTTTAATGAGAACAAACTGTCAGAACGTGTATCACATTGTGGGAGTACTTACCTTCGACCTCTCCCACGAGTGCCCAGTGAAAAGTAGCTCACTTTTCTTTCTGTCAGGAAAGAGTGGATGAGTGAGTCAGTATTGTGCAGGGGGTTGTGCAGGCTACAGTGTGGCTCTGCTGTGTAGATCTCTTGTGAGATACATTAGTAGCTATTAGTCGCCAGATGAAAGCCCATTAATGACTTGCCAAAGGCAAACAAGTACAATTATTTAAGGGGAAATTACAGGTCATTTAAAGACTTTCGCAAGCCAATCTTCTGACTTAGTTGTTGCGCGCATATTGGCTTTTTTTAGCTGACATCTTGCTATGTGACAGTTGGTTATAAAGCACAGAATACAGTCATTTTCTTTCCCTGTAGAGTGTTTTTGAAAATAATGTTTTATAGAGGTTATATGTTCAAAGACATAGAAGCTCATACAATGTAAAATCATGAAAAAACAAATCCGGTACTTTGGAGTAATGCAATCTCCTACCTGGGTTTATTACCCATTAAATCAAACTTTATTTTATGTAAATTGGTGCCATAATTGCCTTTTTAAGAGAAATGTGTAGGCACACATGCATCTGTGAAAGAAAACCACACCAACATTGTCTATTGGGGGCCTAATGGTGCAATTAATTTTGTTCCGTCTGTTCTGGAGACTTTTAAGGAAAATGGATTTTTTCCCCCCTCCCCACTTGCTCTATAAACTGGTTTTAATGAAGAAGATAAAGTGGTTCCTTGGGTGTCTCATAGGCTCCCAGCAGTCAGTTCATTTGACATTATTTTAGTGCAGCTGAATGGAGCAAGCATCCTCCTCCTTGGCTCCATGTTGACAAGCCGGCAGCTCCCTCCTAGGGCTGCTGTAATGAGGAACTATCTCCCTCCCAGCATTAGGACCTATACAGCGTAGGGGCCATTACACAGTCAGCACTGGTAAAAGAGGAAATGGAAGGACAGAGATAGACATACGTCCTCCATTTGCAGCCTTAACCCCACCTTAACATTGATTATGTCATATGTCATGTCAATCCACACTGCTGTTCCAACCTTATCTGCAGTGGGCTTAAGCTCTCAAGGTGCCCAGACAGCTGACAGAGGCATCATTACTCTCGAGAATATGCCTGCAGGGCCCACCTCCCCAGGGAGACTGCAGACTGTGGTGGCTGAGGGGAGGGGCTGACAGGGTCTTTATGACTAGACATTCTCCCTAAGGACCACTCAGGAATAAATTAGCATGGCCACAACCCTTCTGGCATAATGTGTTTGGACATGAGGGAGGCGGCCCCACCCCTTATCCCTCCCAGAGGACAAGTATACTTAGTGCTCAACCTTAGCCTTTGTTGAGTATTAAAATACATGATTGCACCTCTGGGGCATGCACAAAATCTGTCCTTTGTGTGCATTCATCTCGCCATCTACCCAGTAATCATAGACCATAAACTCTGCAGCTGAACCATTCCAAAACAAGATATTGTTGGTAAGTTAATAAAGATAGTGATTGATCTTGTAAAAGTTTTTTTTATTGTCTCCAGAGCCACTGTCCTGCTGTTTGTTTGGTGGCTCAATGTGATCCAAGGGAGGAATGGAGCATGAGAGCAAGAAGGAGATGGCTTGGTGTAAAGACGTTAAATCCCCAGCTACGATACATAGCCCTCAGGTGGTGCAGCTTCTTAACCTCAGCCTGCTTGGTCTGATAAGAGTGTTTCTTTGTTGTTGGCTGGAGAGTAATGCAGACTAGCTAAAGGCTATTAAAGCAAGCTTTGCCCGAGTGTCGTTAATCAGCAGATTTCATCACCCTGTTGTGTATTCAGAACAGAAACAGTATCTCTCATGGCTACGAAAGCTGCATAGTGTTGAACAATCAAACAAACCTACTAACAGATATTTTTGTTTGCGCAGTCTCGCAGTAACATCACATAGTAGCTACTTAAAGGTATGTCACGCTCTATCGATACAAATCTCCTCCCAGGATGACACTGTCTGTGACCTCCACTCAGTATTAAAGAAACTGTTTCACAGGAATTTGCCATGGCCTGTTCCAGCTGTTTTTTATGTAAGTCAAACTCCCAGCTGCCAATGATTACTGCTGTGGACCGTGCCCGGAGCTTCGCCGACAGTACCCTTTTGATTAGCAATTATCCTGAAATAAGGCGAGGGGAAAGTCAGACGCTCAGGAGAACATGGTTCCAACCTGTTTTTCCATTGAGTAAAGTTCTTTCAGGGCAGGCAAAGGTTGCTGTGGTTCACTGGGGTCTACAGCACCACTTGGCTTTGATTCTCCCATGCCGCCCAGATGTTGGGATCTGGCTCCTCACTGTTCCATATGGTTCCACTTACTCTCCGGGGGAGGAAAATAAATGGTTTGTTTTTCTATTGTGGTCTGACTCATTATGCACTTATAAAACCGGCTTTTGAAGATTAGAAACTTGTGCCTGCGTTGAGCCAGATATAAGCTGGCATGTTAGCATGGAATGTGCGGCTTTTCCTTTTAAGCTCTTAGTATTTTCCTGAGTTCAGTTTTATACTAACAGGAACACAGATCACTACCAGTGTAGTACATCATCCATTCATTTTGGTTGTAGTTTTAGCTGTGTCTGGTTAGCTTTGTGTTCACGCAACCTTGGAACATGGATTCAATATAACTTTAAAATATTTCAAAGCCTGCAGCTTATAATCATTGCCACATAAGTTCCTAAAACCGCATATATAAATAGACTGGAAATGATAGAGCAATAAATGAAGCAGAACAGATACTGCTGAGGGATGTGATGACCTAGCTTTAAGAACTAAAGCATGTCAACAAGCTGAGTTTATTAGAAATATACGTTTCAGATGTCTGAATCGCGGTATAAATTTCTAGATTCAGACATCAGCTTCAAAAATATTTCTGCTTCCTCCTTTAACCTTTCCATTATAAATATTGATACTACAGGATTAGATCTCCAACAACTGGAAGCACACCAGACTTTGGCATGCTCAATTGACCCCCGTGACTCTACCCAGTCTTATCTCCTGCTGGCTCAGTGAAGGAATTTCCAACCCTGTGTTTTCCTTCCAAACTGCTGCTTTCAACTTCTTCTGACTGACAACAACTTTGTTTTGCTCTCTGGTGCTCCTTCCGTCCACAATGACTCGATCTATGCTCCCACAGTTCTCCTAAGCACTTAGGGAAGTGTTCGCTCTGTTGGGTAGCAGGTGTTCCCAGCCTCGTCTGCCCTGACCTTTCAAGGGTTAGTCGTCTGTCAGTGGGTGTCAGGCCTATAAGTAAGACTCAGGTCACACTTCTTACCGAGAGGTCACACACCATAGCCACTATGAAAGGAAGAGAGGGGCTAAAGAGAGAGGAGAAAGATTGACTAGATGGCCCTCCCCTCACACACAAACCCTCTTCAGATTTCTTACCTTGGACTAAATTCAGTTCTTGAACAATGAGAGCACATCTGGCCGCTTCTCTTTGGTTTTGTCACCGTTGTCCTTCACTCTTGAAAGGCATCGCCTGGGAGAAAAACAGGAGCAAGACAGCCAGTGTTACTCTTTACTTACTTTGCTCTCAACAAAATGAATCATTGGAATGTGAATATTACGGCTGGATGCAATGTTGTGTAGATCAATATAACATTACGTTGTCACAAACATTAGGGTTTTTAAAGTGACACTTAATGGAATCTGGACAATAACTGCGATTATTTTCTCATGACTCTGGCATGAGATACAAATGACTAAACATTAGGGTGTCAAGAACATGTTAACATCTGTTTTTCCTCCATAAAATCTAATATTTTTAGATACCAGTTCTTTGATAGACTCCTTTCAGACAAATTGACACCCCTCTTTTAAATTAGAGCACCTTGTCAAAAGCACAGAGAGGAGGATAGATGTAGCCTATCTTCATTAAACGTTCTTTAATTGGCTTTGTAAGGAATTATCTCCCCATCTCTCTGAGCTCCTTGGTTGGCAGACAGGCTGCGTAACAGCTACGCTCATCTGTCAAAACGTCAGCCGGATCTCAAAAATGAAAGCGACACATGCCAGCAAGTTGTTCAACACTGTGTACAAACACTCCAGATCACACTACAGTTGAAAGGCCTGTCATAATCCTGTTTCAAGGAAATTAGATTTTAGGTAAACATAACCGTCGTGTGCAGTGTTCCTTGAAAAAGTTTTTTTCTCTTTGTTGGCTTGTAATCTTTAAAAGACCCTGAGCTCTGAATATGGGCACGTTTCGCTTCATCACATGGCTTATCTGCTATTGCTGGTGAAACACACTGACAGTATCCGCAAATTTTGAAGGCCCTGCAGCGCTTGTGTTGTCAAACTGAAAAGTGGGAAGCAGAATTGCTGCCCACCTGCGTAGCTCAAACAGTGCTCCAGGGTCTTGCCTTGATGTGTCATAGAAGCGAGGTACCACAGAACCAAACAAAACATACAATGTGCCCTATTATGATTAGCAGACAGCAGCATGATCTTCCCTGTCCTTCACCGAGGCTTTATGCAGTGACAAGCGCTCACTGAGGCCCCAGTAAAATAACAATGAGCGACTTGCCAGCTTGTCAGTCTATTTGCTCTATTTCCTGTCTCACGCTATTCTCTGTCTCTCTAGGCCGCACTGTATCCTGGAGCTAATAGACTGTAGAGGTCTCAATTGAAAATGTGAATGTGCCCATCAGAATGTGTAACCTTGTTTGCCCTAGGTATTTAACACAGGACATCTGAAGGCGATGGTTTGACCGAGGCATGTCAGGGACAAATGAAAAGCTATTAGTGAAGACATGCCTGTGTGTGTGTGCGTGTGTGTGTGTGCATGCGTGCGTGCATGCAGGCGTGCGTGTGTGTGTGTGCATATGTGTGTGTGCATATGTGTGTGCTTGTGCCTCCCAGCCATCCCTCCAACTCCCTCAATTTCCAGTCAGTGCATCAGTCCAAGCAGGAGTGACATGGGATGGCATTCTTTGTTTATCTACTCCAGGGCCACGCTCTTCATGTCTCTTTGTGTCGCTGTCACCAGAGCAGTAAGCACTGGAGGAGGGATGGAAACACAGTAATAACAGTGGAGACGTGTTTGTTTGTCAAGACAGTTTTGGCTCTCCAGGCGAGAGCGTTGCTGGATTCATGAAACATGACAACTGTTTAGATAGGAAAGAAAATAGAGAATCAGCCTTCAACATCACTCCCGAAGAACTTGTCGGTTAATAGACTTTGTTATGCCATTTCAATGTAAAATTAGTATGTCATTATACTGTACACGCCCACGGTAAACTCTTGACTGTAGGAAGGCGTGCATGCATGGTATAGTGTATATTGCAAGTAGATATGCAAAGCTCAGTGGAAAAAGGGAAAGCAAAATATAGCTTTGGGTATGGGCTCGGTTTGGGTTCCATGCAGACCTCTAGATTAAGATGTAAATGATGCATTTTTATCTAAAGAATTAGTATATCATTTAGATTAAAGAAGTCAACACCGCCACCGTGATGTCACCCACTGGTTTGTGGACTACTGCTTTCAAGCGTTAATGCGAGGGTGGAGCTAGCTAGCTTGGTTAGCAAGGTGCCTCCATAATTCATGTTAAAAGTTATATGTATTGGGATCAGTGTTTGGAATAACGGCGTTTAAAAGAACAGCGTTACGTAACGGCGTTATTTTTCCAGTAACGGGGTAATCTAACTAATTACTTTTCCCGTCGTTACAACGCCGTTAACGTTACTGAACGCTAAATGCGGTGCGTTACTATGTAATAAACTGTGTAATCTGAACGCAGCAGCTGGCTCACACAGCTAGTCAGGAGGTGGGT
>JAPMOB010227323.1:0-19544 GCA_029875015.1 Lepomis gibbosus
GTGTTTATTTACATGCATTTAAGTACTTTTGTACAAGTTGTTATTGTCATTTAACAATTAATTATGCCATATCTTGGATGTTATAGTGTACATATAGAACATAAAATATAGAAGTTAAAAATAGCTAGTAGATAAATTAAATGAGTAGTGGTTAACCCATGGGTCCTATTTATTTAATACAGGCCAGGTGCGGCCAGTTCCGGGTCAACTGATGCCGAGCTACTACGGAACAGAACCTGCCCCTATAACATCCTCGCCCCCTGTGGGTCTGGTAGGAGGCTGCTGCAGCTTTGCTCACCCCCTCCACTCTCATTTACACACACACACACACGGCCATTTACTAAGACTTAGCTTATGGACTATTTGCATCCCACAGATCATTCTCTTCATTTGGACATAGTGTTCATCTTTCATGAACAGAAGAGAATGTCCTATAGTGTGTTGTGACTGTCATGATATCTGAGTACTCCTAAATTTGTTGCTGTATTTTGTTTGTTTATTTCTGTAAACTACTGAGTCTACGGAACTGAATTCTCTCAAGTGCACTACATCAAAACCAACTTTTCTGCAGATTGTAAATATTTTGGGTATTGTTATTGTTTGTTTTTGTCTTGTTTCCACATAATATATGGTACCAACATCAAATATAATTATCAGACTCAGTGTCATTATTTACTTTTTCAACACCTCCTTAATCCGAAACCTTATCTTCTGTTACCCTACGTATATGTAACAAGTGCAATAGATTAATTTATGAGACCTAATGTGAATAAAGGAGAAGCGCAAATAAGACTGATACTCCATAAGAGGTTGATGGCGGGTAAGAGAAAAAAAAAACGATTAACAGCTATGCATAGTAGGTGATACAAGATACAGTAAGATATACCATAAAGGAGGTTGACAAAAGAAAGAGGCAAAAGGCAAGTTTAGCTTTCCAGTAAAAAAAGAATGAGGGAGACAAGTTAATTATAAGAGGTTGATGTAGGAAAGAGCCGTTCGATTGGGGAACCTTTTCTTGGAAGTTGCCAGCACCCACTTGGTCATCATTTTCCCCATTTGTAGCTCTTATTTAACTGTAAATTGTATTAAGGTGAACATGACATACACTTGGGAGAAAGACAGACAGAGAAAGAGAGATGAGTTACGTTGTAATTAAGATGACAGAAAGAAGAGGGACCAGTGGGAATGCTCCCCCCATCCAAGGTCTAAGGGTCTGGACTTGGTGCATGACGGCACTTCTTTGTCTCATTACTGGGCAAGATAAAGAGTTCAGGTGACAGGGTTTGAGGTTTGATGTCAATTGGAGAGGATGGATTTGGTATTGTAAAGAAAGAAAGGGCAGACGTATACTTATAGTTTCCGAAGACATTGGATGACAAGTCTAGATAATGAAGTATAGACGAATATTTCCCCCCGATTCTTGACTCTCCCACAGTCTTCCAAACCTTGTCTGATTTATCAAGTACAGCTTACAGTTTTAATGACAATAATGTATGCATACTCTCTGTACTCATATTCATGCAGCATAAAATCCAATTAGTGTCTTGGAAGTTTTTTTGCATCCTAAGTGGTTCAGTTCGGCTTATTTTTGTTTACAGCAGTAATACCCAAAAGGAACAGTCATCTTTTCTGGTTCTAAGTACAACCGTGATGCAGACTTGTTTCTTACTGAAGTAGCGCTGAAGGTATTCATGATTGCCCTCATTGAAAATGTATTCCAATACACTGAACAAGATAAGGAGCTCAGACACTGATGGAATAATGAGTTGAAATGTAGGTTGCAAGTGTGTGAGCAAATAATTTAAAAATGAGGGGGAGAAAAATATATTTAACTTCCAGGCAGTAATTGAAATCTCCTACTTTTGTTAGTGTGGCAGAAACACGCTTTTGACTAAATAGACTGTCTCAGTAAAACATCCAGGCAAATGATATTTCACATATTACATACCAACATTGTCATACACTGACAACTGAATTTGTCACTTTCTGTTTCCCCTTGCACTGTGTGTGCATTATTGGTTACAGTTACTCACTTGTCACCAGAGGTGGGGGACTCCAGTCATGTGAATTTACTAGAGACAGACCTGAGTCGCAGATTTGAAGACTTGAGACTCACTTGACTAAAACAGACAAAAGACTAAAACTCATCTCACTTCACTTGGTGTTCATGACTTAAGACTTGAGACAGACGACTTAAAAATGACTTGAGTTTTTATTAAATATTTGCATTTGCTCATTTCAGCATTTACGGTATAATCCTGCAACCGTGTATGCTTTCACATAGCAGTCTGGATCTCTGTCACCAGCGGCGTAGAAAAAGACCGTTACGTTTAGTACAACAGAGACATTCAAGGATTATTTTGTCGATAATGGTAGGAAGAAAACAACATCGGTGTGCAAGGTCTGCAGCTCAAAAATCAGTGACAAGACCAACACAACATCCAACTTCATCCATCTCTACTAAGGTTATTATTGTTAACAAAGATGAACGAAATAACGAGAACTAGGTGTGAAAAATATTGCCGTTAACTAAAATAAAAATAAAAATGAGGCTTTACAAAAAAAACGATGACTAACTGAAACTGTATTGTACGTTTATAAATTAAAATAAAATGAAAGAGTAGTAAACCTATTTCAAATGAGTTTTTCAGAAAAAGCAATAATCAGTCTAAAGGATTGTGCACCTTTTCAATGTTTAAATTTTGTTATTTTTTTACCTTTATTTATACAGAGAATCAGACTGAGACCAGTGTGTCTTTTACAGCTGAGCCCTATGTACAGCACACAAACGGATGCAAATATTATAAAAACAGCTATAAATATATAAAATACAATAAAAAACACAAAATGTACAGGTTAACAATTACATTCCACAGTGATGTGTTAATTCCACATTGCTTTAAATTGTCCTGTAGAAACCAAGACATGTAGCTTAAACTTTTCCTGTGATTTGTTCCAAAAATGTGCAGCATTATATTTAAAGGCAGTTTTGCCTAGCTTAGAATGAGCCAGAGGAATCTCTAAGACTAACCAATCTCTGCAACAAATCTGATAACCGCCGACTTTCCAATTTATTTTAGAGGTTAGATAGCTGGGAGGTAGCCAATGCCTGGTTCTCCTGGTAACCCACCCCACTAATACAGCACAGATACAGCATTAGAGGACTGAAGAGTGAGACTGATATCAATAAGATAAAATCAGAACTTTTTTGCCACTGACAGTCATTGTCAGTGCGTGTCTTGGGCCTAGTTGATGAAATGACCAGCAGGCGGAAGGAAACTGTTATTGTGGTGTGAGGTTTTGGTCCTGATGGGCCGCAGCCGCTTGCTAGTCCCTAGTTTATTACACAGGTATTTTCACTTATTTTGCCCAATTAGACTCTCTCAGAAATATGTGAACTAGAGGTGCAGCAGTTGGTGTACCGGGAGAAGAGCAAAGGGGAAAAAACCCAGCCTTCAGAGGAACAGTGTTCATGGTCTGAGAGTCTGAGAGACATGTTTTCTCAGCTTCACGTGCTGCTTCCACTGTAGCCACCCCAGCCCAGATTACCACGCCAACTTATCCCTACCCATGAAGACACTCATTCAGTACTTGCATTCCTACACAGATGGTGAAGTAATATAAGCAGTATAGTATGTACAGATGTTTAAAAATGTATTGCATGTGACAGGCAAACAATGCTTACTACTTTTTAAAGAGCACATGTTTATAACTAAGACAAATTAACAAATTTACACACAGAGTAAAAACTATACTGTAGAGTTAATTACATTCCCCAAAGACTGTTTTCTTCCTACCTCTACCACACTTCTCCATGTCTCTACTAGGCCTATAGTAGCATCCGCCCTAACAGCACTGCTGCTAGAGGACCAGGGGTCTGTACTGATTCTGGCAACATCCTAATTAATGAACACAGCATAGGATGTAAACATGCAGCAAAATGTTTTCTCACTGACTGCTCTCAACACAGGACATACACATGAATACAAATGTAATAGCCACAGCACGAAAGGCAATAGAATCTATACCCTGCAAAAAATAGAAAGTGTTTGTTTGTGTGTAACAGATTTTTACACTTTTAAATCCTTTATGATATACAATTACTTGTGAATTAATAATAAGGCACAAGGGTTAAAGTAGTGTTGCTAGTGTGTGCTGCGTGTGCATTCATGCGTACTGTGTAAAGGTATATGTGTCAGTGTGATCTGTGTGTAAGTGTGACCTGTGTGTGTGTGTGTGTGTGTGACACACACACATACACTGGGTCATCCTATCCTAAGGATTAATAATAGTTAAGTAGAGCCACAAAAACAAATAAACTGGCAGCATCTGTCTCAGGGTGTGTCTCTCCATTGCTGTCTTCCTACTTCCACTGCACTTGACCCTGCTGCAGCTGAGCTGTCTGCATTGGGTCCAGCAACATTCTAGTTTTGAATAGATGCAGAGAAAAGAAATAAGCCAATGTAACCAAAATTAAATCTTTAGATTAGTTGATTTGACACATTTGGCAGCTGCGGACTAAAGAGGCCTTTTTTGTTTTGTAATCTTTTTTTTTTTTGCTTTCTCTAAATTGTCAGTGCCGCCTTTCCTTTTTTTACGGCCCATTATATAGCTATATGGTTTCACAATTTGAGTAATCTCCATTGGGTTGGTTGGCCCAGCTGGACCATGCCGGCCATTACTGACAGGGCCAAAAAAAACCAAACAAACAATGTTTTATGTCATCAAAAGGATTATAACTCTAGTCCCTAGTTGATTTTCTTACACAGGTATATCCACTTATTTTGCCCAATTAGACTCTCTTAGGACTATGTGGCCATGTACTGTAAAGAGAAGTGCAAGGTTACAGAACAACATTCATTCAGCCAGTGTTTTCTGGAGTGATATAAAAAGGAACACTTTCAAGCCACAGTAAGGCTGAAAGTGATCTCAGGATGCTTTATGATGGGCTTGCTGTCTCCCTCCCTTCCTCGCTGATTTTTCTTCTTTCCATATCCGGCTTGCAGACATATTTGTGAGCCTTGGCACACTAATTAAGGAGTAAAGTGTCATTTTGATTTGGCTATCAAGCTAATTAAGACAAAACCTCATCCAGTACAAGTGCTCATCACCATCTTGCTGGCCAATTATCAACTGGAAAGAGGGATTTGTTTCTGAGAGTTTGTGGGCATGGATTTCTTTGTATGCATATTGATTTTGTATGCATCAATGCATATTTCTGTAACTACAAAAAATACAAATCCTTTTCTGGGCTCTCTTATGTATTCAATCCCTCATCATCCCTTCCTCTATTCTTTCATCACTCTCTCAGCTGCTTCTGTTCCCTGCAGCGGCCACATACTGCAGCTCTCGGCCGTCACACATAACCTGGCTTATCGCTGATGTCAGTCATCACTTTCAGAAGCACAAATCTGATTGTTGAAAGCAAGCCTGAGCCCTGGTTTTCACTGTGGTTTGAAAGACCATCCTGTAGTGCAGCTGTGTGTATCAATAGTCTATTCCAGCAGCAGAAGAAAACACTACTAGTTTCTTCACCAAAAAATAAATAAATAAGTACAGCTATCTCAAATTTTCATAGTGAGGCTTCAAAAATGGTGGCAGCTACATAAAATGTGCCTGGAGAAAGTGAGAAAGTTAAAGTTACTCTGCTAAAGTGATGTGAGAGAGACAATAGTTCTGAAAAAATTAAAACCAAGCACTTTCTGGATCCATAAAAATAGAAAGAATAACACTGATCGAAGTAGACAGTGGAAATGCAGCAGATTTCCTCTATGAATGCTCTCTTCAAACAGAGTAATAGGATGTGAGGGCTGAAGTTAAGATGCACTTATGCTTGGCATTGCATGCAAATACAGCCATTCTGACATCCAACCTCTCAGTGACCCTCTAATACTACACAGTATGTTCGTGAAGACCTGGGTGTGAAGAGTGTAGACTTTGTGTATCAGTTTATTGAGTGTAATAAAGGAGACGCACATCAGTGACTCGGAGGCTCTGTACATAGAATTTTTCATATTATTGGAAATACATATACATTGCAAGACACTTAACCCCTAGTTGCTCCAAAGGCGTGCAACTCTGACATAAATAGCAGTAAGACACTTTTATCCAAAGCGTCATCAACATTCGGAGAGCTGATATTGTTAAGCAACCGTCCAGTGTTATACAAGGAGTTCCGCACAGCCATGAAGCCGGTTTGATCTGGCGAGATAAACATTGGTAAGACCCGTAGTAAACGTGAAGCAAGCACCTTACGGCGCTCTGCAATCAAATACAATTTTAAATAGGCTTAGTAAAAAAAAAAATCGAAAATTGATCTGTGGCGGTCAGTGTTGATATTGTGGCAGGCCGCCACAAATAAATGAACGTGTGAGAAACACTGAACGTGAACCATTTTTTGGTCAGAGACGACAGTCCCCTGTGGTGTCTATATTCTGGGGATTAGTCTGGAGAGTGATGCTGCCCTGACCTGGTGGACATGAAGCTTACCCTGCCTTTTCCCCCATTTCAAAGTAACGTTGTTTAAATTGTAATAGCTGTATTTTGTCTTAGCTGTCGACAAAAAAGGTCAAACTCAGCCTAAAGATTGCTGGTGAATTTGTCATCGTCCCAAAGTGGTTGATAAACACTAAAATCACTGGAATATTAAACAACTTGCCAGAGACCACCATGAAGCAACCCCCAGGGTCTTCAATAGACTTTGAGGGTTCAAATATTACATTTTCACTTATGATGATAGTCGCCCCTCTCGCCCTCTCGGAATATCTCAAGTGGAATACATGATTCATCCACAATATGCAAGATGTCAGAGGGTTTGAGATGAGTCTCCTGGAGGAAAATAATATCCCCCTTAAGCTGTTGTAAGTGTGCTATTACTTCACCCCTTTTAATGACTCCACTGACACCCCTAAAACATTGGCCATCACACTACGTTACAGCAAAGGGCCATTCTGCAAAGCCTGAACCAAGGGTTGCGGAACAGCGGAGTGGGGGTGGGTCCTAATCTAACCTAATCTACCTGTCCGTCAAATGAAAATCCATGGTGATAAAAATGGTATTAGCAGAAACAATAAGAACCGCGCTATTATCGTTATCAGCATAATTAAGTACTGAAAAGAGGTTAACAAATGAGGATAAAGAGAAAAATATAATAATAATAATAATAATAATAATAATAAAGACAAAAAATACAGTCTCTGTGAAAGAGTCACTCAACATTGTGTTATGGCTGAGGCCATAAATTGCTAATTAGAAGTATATAGGTCCATGTAGTCAAACTCCGCTAAGTGCAATGAAGAAATGGGTTTGAGCACTTAGGCTCAGTGTATGACTGTGAGTGAAAGGTGAATGCAGATGTAGTTTAAAAGCGCTTTGAGTGGTCGAAAAGACTAGAAAGCCGCTATACAAATACGGAGCATACGGAGCATTTGGAGCTGTGGCATCCATAAACCGTATAAAAGCTCAACAAGAACATCAACTCAAGTAACGGGTCACTGTAGCCCGAGAAACAATACAGTAACAGCATCCTTACCAATTGTGTCATGCTTGTTTTCATGAGTAAGACTGCAACAGATAATACATTTTAAACTGAATTTAATTCAGTTGCAGGTTTACCTCTGGTGTTACTCCTACCTTTACAGAAAGCATTCTCCTTCAAACAAAACAGTCTCTATGTTTACGTCAAGTGGATAGTCACCATCTGTGTCATCCTGTTCTCTCTATCCTGACCTTGTCCTTCCCTTTTCATCTGTGTCCAAACTTTGACCTCCCTCTTCCATGTGTTTCTTCACTACTCCCGATCTCATCTCAAACTCACTTTCTTGAATCAGTTCCTCTCAAGTTAGTGTTTTCGTTTTCTCCCTCTCTGTGTTTCTCTCTCTCACACACCTTTTGATTCCACATAAATTCTCCCCTGCTGTATATAGAAACTCAAACACAATACCATATGATTCTATCACAACATGATCACACATCCATCTACCTGTCCCTCCAATCATCCATCCATCCATCTTCCATCCCTGCAGTGAGCTAAGCATCTGTTTATCCATCCATCTCAGTAGCGTATTAAATCTCCATGTATCTCGTTGTTTTCCATATTTACAATTCAGTCACCCACGCGTCCATCTGTTCAGCCACCTTTCAAGGGTTTGCCAGCCTGTACACACACAAAGGATACACTCACATTAAAGCACAGGCACTTGTACATAATTGACTCACACACACATCCATATTTCTACTTAAGTTTCATCACATTCACTGAAACTACAACTACATTAAAATAGCTGTTTTCTTTTTACTTTTTTAGTTCAGTTTTGTGTTACAGTTTAACACACACACACAATCTACATTAATCTCAATCTGCAAACTCAAACTGAGACCAGAGCTTCCACCTGTTAGGCCGATAGTTACATATTGTAACTGTAGATTCTATGAGTATAGGTGCAGCCCTCTAAGGCTATCACTAGTGGGTTTATCCCTTGCATGTATGCACAGCACTGAGCTTTGTCTATGCCCACCAGCGGGATGGGTCACAACCACGGTCTCCCCCTGTGTATAAGTATCTGTGAGACCTGACCCAGATAGCTTTTTAGAGCCAGTGAGGCCCATAGCTTAGAGGGCTGTGCCTATACTCATAGAATCTCAAAGAAAGCGAGTTACAATACTTAACAATCGGTCTAACAGTTGGAAGTTACAATATATAACTATCTTGCTATTTTGTATGGGCTTGCTAGTGGGTTAGAGGCGAAGCAGGATTAGTCTACAGTTCAATTGGTTCATACTGTACCACCAAACACAGGCACACCTGCCGGAGCAAAATAAAACATTACCGGCCCAGCATCACACAGTGCGCAGCGGCGCACCACATGTGACATAGTAGAATATCACATACCATAAAACTTTGATAAATAGCAAGACTACAAGATAAAATGTGCTCTTTTTTGCTAAAATCCCTGAATTGACCCTGCCTTTATTTGGGACAGGTGTCCATATTGGACAGGCCTTTAATTCATCTTGCACAAAACTGAAATAGACTACTATGAAATGGTTTATTTATTTCAAACAGAATATTACTTGAATAAAAGCTCAGTAAACTCCGGTCAGCTGATTTTTTTCTTCTGTGGTTTTTGTGGTGAGGCAGTGTTGTTAACATGGGAGCTGCAGCTGGTCACCCTCTGGTGGGCAAACTATGACATGAGTGAAGGATCTTACTCCGTGTTTCTTTTAATTGTCATATATCTGCCGTTATAAACAGCCGGTAAATCGGTCGGACTCTGATATATATTGTTCAATAGGGTCCTACGTTTATTTGTCAAAATGTGTTCCCACCACAGGTCAGTAAACGGGTAGGCGGTTATTTGGGACTATTAATTGAAGTTTTACGGTATTCTCCATGCCTACAGGGCTGGGGATGGAGAAGGGAGCACAACGGCTGTATAAAGCCCACTGTAACAATACAGGTGCAGACAGAGCAGGGCTAACACATCTAGCAGGTCTCCACCTGCCATCCGGTGAAAGGGAGGCACACAGATCGGTCAGAACACTCAGTACAGAGTGAGTCATGCAAAACGAGAGACATCCCGCAGATAAAAGTGGACGAAAGAGCATGCGGCTGTGCTGAGAGAGGACAAGATGCCTCTTGTGGAGTGTGCTCAGATGGTGTCTGGGGAAGCCTCACCAGATGACAGTTAAGCCAGCGATATGGCTTCACAAAGCCAATGAGACAGTCGCTGTGCTGACAGAGGGAGAGGCAGAGACTGTTTTCTGTTGTGAACAGCCAGAGTAATAACCCTTGGGTTATTAGTTTCCAGGGGTTCGAAGGGGCCTTGGACAGGGAGTGTAAATCCTTCGTGACAGACAGAAATGGCAGCAGTTTAGTTTTTTTTTCACTGTACAGAACACCAACCCTCTGTCCATCAGAAGCTGGAGGAATGAAAGCACACAGAGCAGGGGCCACAGGGTCCACACCCTGAGCCACGGACCAGCGCTGGAAAGTAGTCTACTTAGGAGTGTATGGCACATCCTGCAAGAGACTCAAGCCTTCTAAGCACTGCTTCTCAGCGGAAATGCCCATAGGGGCTGGTCCAGTGGGGATGGCTCCTGATCACCCCTCCTGTGTGATAGAGAGTGTCCCCACGCCGTGGGAGTTTCCACTGCACTCGTGTGGGCCGGGGCTACCAGGATCCCCGACAGGCCTGCTACCTGCACGCCGTCCAGGAAACGGGTAAATCAACCAGACCAGAGTAAATGCATACAGCAGCCACTTTTAGGATAATGGCACCAAGGTGAGGGAGGGTGAGCAAAAGCGTGCACTACCAGCTGGGGGGGTTCCCGAGAGCACATTGAGGACCACAGGGTGCCCTGAGCCATTTCTCGTGAAGTGAGCAGAACCACCTCTGCCACACCAGAACTGCTGCAGATCTCAGGGATCAGTTGGAGTGGAGGCTCCACTCATATTGGCAAGGGCCTCTCATCAAGATGAGGTTCAAACCTCTGTTCAGCAGGAATGTACACCGCTCTGATGCAGAGCAAGTTGGTGCACCTAGAGAAACAGCTGTCTGGCCAAGCTCAGCGTCCAATACCAACGCTTTCAGAAAAAGTGACAAAGCGCAGTCATTGACGCTAAATGTACCTTCAATTGTTTGTGTGAGATGCCCTGGATACGTCTGTATGAGACTCTCTGGGGTGTCTCACACAGACCAGAAGTGCTCGGTAGCGCTAGCTAGCTACATTCGTGTTAAAGGTGTTCACAGCCCCCCGAAGCCCTTTACCCTTACCATAACCATCACAATTGTTTGTGCCTAAACCTTAGTCGGTGACTTTATGCATGTCGACTGGCTAACCCCACCTGCTAGCACATTGGCACAGCTTTCCTTTGTGTTGCTGCGACAAAGCAAACTGTGGCTTTTCATACGGACGGTTAAGGGTAGTGTTAGCATCAAATAATTACACTCCGTCACGCTGTCTAAAAGCATCTGTAATGACGCACTGAGATGAGAACATGTTGGGGACCACCACGTGAGTGGCTAACATCAATTTCTATAGCCACATGACCAATAGAGCCACGGGGTGACGCAGCGGAACAGACCCATCAGGGTGCCTGTCCTGGGAGAGCAGGGGTCTCTAGCAGACTGGGTCTAACTCCACTTCCAGATAGGTTACTCATTGGGAAAGAAAAGGGGAGCTCTTTTCCTTGCTCACCTTTAAGTCCAGATGTGACAGTAGGTTACCAGCCTCGCTGTCTGCAGGACCGCCTTTTCACTGCAGTGGGCCAGCAGCAGCAGGTCGCTCAGACAGAACAGCACCTTCATGCCCTCCCAGTGTAGCGGCTTCTTGACACATTTGGAGAGGTGCGTGGGGCTAGTGAATAATACGAACGGCAGTCAGTTGCACTGGTATTGGACTCCCTGGAAGTAGAAATGTATAAACTTCCTGTGTTTTGGAGTCTCCCTGGTGCACCCAGTCCATCACATGTGTTATTATCAACATGTGAAACTGTCTGTACACTATCACCCTGTTGGATGAGGACAGGTGAAGGATGGTTCTCATGCTTTCCATTTTCTTCCTGACCAGGAAGTAACAGGAATAAAAGCTCTGATTTATCTCTGCCATAGGAACTGTGGAGATAGCGGAGCTTCCTATGGAAGCAGGCTATCTCTGAGCTCCACTTTTTAAGAGGGTTTTGTCCAGAACGGGGAAAGGGAGATTCTTGGGCACTTTCACAAACTGCCAGGCAGTCTTTTCCCTTCTCCCTGGAGCCCACACTCCACCGTTTAAGAGGAATGAGCTCAAAACAAGGAGAGGGAGGTGCGTGGGCGCGCTTATACACTGACAAAGCATGGCGTGTGTGCAGGATCTCTGAATGAGAAGGTGTTGCCATGCTCATGGGCTCATACTACGCCGCCCGACCATGTCAAAGAGGGGGGCAATATGAGAGAGCTCCGCTTGGGGTAGATAAAGTGTGCTGCTCAGTCTGCTCAAAGTCTCACACATGCTTTGTTTGTAAGAGCAGCAACAAGGACATGCAGACAGGGTGATGCCGTGAATATGTATAAACCAGTGGCCACTGCTGGTGAGAACATGCGTAATGTGTGGAGTGGAACAATTATAATATCTGGCACAGGGTGTTTGTTGTGCTGTATCCACACAAAATGTGATATTCGCTCTGGTGGTCATTGTGACAATTGAGAAGGGGGTGTGTTAAATAGGACCACTGACGGTGATCAGAGGTAGTGTACTGCTTGTTTCTGTGAGCTCAAGCTGCAGATTACCTGCCTGGCTAACAAGAGCCGACTCACACAGTGTGGGGAGCGTGTGCTTGGTGTGGCTGAGTGTGGCAAGATGTATCACTCCATGGCATGTGTTTTGAAAATTAAACCATGTAGTCTTGTTCTGTTACAACCCCTAAATAAGATTTTAAACCTGAATGCTGCCCTTAGTGAAGAGCGCATAACCAAAGCCCAAGTTAAGGCAGAAAGGCACAGTGAAGCTGCAAGGCACAACTGACCACAATGGAAAAAGTAGACAGCAAAGCATATATCACCATAAACCCCATCACTCTTTGGTTCTCATGCGTTTTCCTCATTCATAAATGCCCCATTGGTTCATACTATAAGCCCACATGGTCACAGATAAGTAAAGCAGACAACCTCTCCAAGAAAGGCACACCAGGATTTAGAAAAGCATAAATTTGACAGTGACATCCAAAGGAACCACCGTGAGTTCAACTTTGGTAAACTTTGATATGCAAAATTTATCGTCGGTGCTGATTCCACAGCATATTAGCTGTGTTGCACCATCTCCTTTTTTAACACTGTAGGCTATAATACACTATAATGGTTTTCAAACAAATATGGCACATATATCCTTTGAATAAACTGACACATGCATCTTTTGAATAAACTGACCATCTCATTTCAGAGACCTTAATTTTCTCTATTTTATAGAGAGAAAAGCCAACTCCGGTTAGCCACAGTTGGCTCAGACCAAATTTCACCGGAGACTCCCGTATTTCATTGCCCTCTCCCCAGTTTACACCTGGGGTCACATCTCTCCCAAATTATGACAAATGTTTACAACTTTCATGTTTACAACTTTCTGTCCTTTCCATGACATTTTTTACTGTTTCTGGCACTGCCCTACAACTCTCTTTTGCTGTCTCTCGCTCTCCCTCTCTCTCTCGCACTCTACTACGTCCGCTCAGATAAGTAGCATACATGTAACTCAGAAAACATCTTGTGACTGTTGGATTTCAGGTGTAAGAAAGGGATTTTGTGAGCAGACGATAGCAAGGTAGAGGAGGAAGAGAGCCATATTTATAATAATGGCCTTTGTGGAGTTTTTCGTTCAACACAAATCCATCTATCTGTATCAGATCTGTGTCAGATTTGGACCACAATTGAAAGTGACCCAAATCCAAACTAGAAAAGATCAGATTCCATGTGACTTGGCCTGTTCTCACCGTCATAAAAAACACCAGATCTGAGTCACATATGAGCAAAAAAAAAATCAGATTTGGTTCACTTTGGCCTGCAGTCTGAACGTAACCAAAGTGACAGCAAAGGACTGCAGATGACTGACTTAAAGAGTCTCTTAAATATACATTATTAATAAATATACATTAGTGATATTGGACGTTTTGTTCTAAACAGACTATTTTGGATGTCCATTTGATTTAATTTACTTAGACTGCTGAAGCCTCTTCAGATAAACTTTGGACTTGCATTTTTGCACAGAGCAAGGACTGTGGGTTTTGTCACTCATCATTTGAAGGAAAGGATCTTTTAATTGCCAGCACAGTGTGAACAAGAGAATAGTTACTATAAGCAAACACTGCTAAAATGTATATGGCATGTGAATATTGTTATAAGACAGACTTTAAAAAAATGTGAACCCATTCTTTAAACACCACAGTAGAGCAAGTAGATAGAGTCAAAGTACTTAAAAAGATGGCGCAGATTCAATATTGATCGACATATACTCAAAAAAAAGAAAAAGGCTTTGCTTTCAAGAGGAGCAATATATATTACTATTAAATCCATGTTCTGTACCCAATCTATAGAAATTATCTGTGTATTGAAAAAAAGAATGAAAGAATGAGATGACAGCTGAAATTGGTCTCCTTCACGTGTCTAGGCTTCCCCCTTAAGGACAGGGTGAGGGCATCCGGAGGAGGGTTGAGGATGAGATACTATATATCACCAGGCCATTTCACATCACTACTAAGCCAGAAACATAGAGTCAAACCTTTGTTTTTATGTAATGATGAAATGCATTCTGAGGTGTCTAGTTGAAGCATTGGTGCCATTATCCTAAATGTGGTTTGATTTTATGAGCATTACCTCCCATATTTGAGACTTAACAGCTCACTGCTGAATTACATTTCCAAGATACGCTGTCAGAAAATCAAAACCAGCTAATAAAAATAAGTCATTTGAGGAGACAAAATTGAAAAGTAATGTGAGACATGATGTACCACCCTGTGATGCTCAGAACTCAACTGTCAGATGCATAACAAATCTCAAACTATCTTCAAATAAAACTTGTCTACAATAGTGAAAGAAAGGTGGGTGAGATCTCATTCAGGATATTGCCTTCCTATGACAGTGCTCTGGTTTTCAGGCAAATCTCTCACCTGCAGTGAACCACAGAAGTATCAAATAAGCTTGTCAGCTGAGTTTGCATTCAGTGAGTTTTGGGCATCCAGACCTCTCCTTACAAATCAAATCATACAGGACTAAGGCAAGTGTGTTTTCAAATACTCTCTATGGACTTACTATTAATGTCGAATATATTTTCTTCTGAAATACGTGCATAGCCTGTCATTTAAACTTTGTACAACTATTCTACCAGCACAGTCAAATAATGCCATGGAAAAAGTGTCATATCTTCATTTTTCTTGACAGCTTGACTGCTGGAAAAAAGGTAATTATATGAAAGCTCTGCTAAACATCTGCGTCACTGTGGATTTGTGAAAACAAAGTCTAATCCTTTTGTTTAATTTTATTACTTGACCTGATTACCTAATTTTCTAATAGTCTGCAGGGATGGGTGGATAATCAGATATGAGATTACTGGCTTGGACCTTGGTTTAATGAGGCTAAAATAAATGAATTTGCTGTTTGACAGCACCACTGTATTTCCTGTATACACTGCACAAGTGTCTGCTAATGAGGGCCTCCATCATTAACAAGCTCTCAGACAAACTAATGGGAAAGAGAAGTGGGTGAATCGAGTGCTGCTACTAGTCTCTGATCAAACATGTATTCTGAAGGAGTATCATTCAAGAAGGAATTGTAGACTTTTGTCCAACTGGCTCATTTAACGTTTGTCAGGCACATGTGAGGTGCTGCATACTGCTTCCACTTTGCTGTAGTTTTTTAATTTTATTTATTTATTTTTAGCAGGATTTGTGCTTATCCAGATAACTTCTGGGTTAATCCTGGGTTTTCAGTACCACAATAGTGGATTACTTCTTACCAGGGTAGATTGCCATGATAACTTATGCTGAACAGCTAACCTGCAGGAGCAGGTTATGTTCTAGATAAGAGATTAACTCTATCAAATCAGCAATAACAGACCAATCAGTTCTCATGGAAAATTGACATCACCATCTGCAGTAGATGCCACAGACTGTTTTACAGACTGCTTTTATGTTTGCTGTGGTGATGTGAAGATGCTTTTGCATAGCGATATTATCCAACAGAGACTGATTGAAGAAAGTCTTTAAGGCTACTAGGCCTATGTCTGCTTTTGTAGGTTTTACGATATGACAGTAAACATACTTACCACTTAAAATGTGTTTTATATTATTTATTTGCTTCCAAGTCTGTTTCACACAGCTTAACGCAGCTGTTAAAATAAATGGGTTTAATTTTTGTTATTTAAGGCTGAATATTATGAGCATATAGTTTGGTCTATTGAAATTAAGTTTAATATGAATGAGTCTATTTTAGCTGAGTGGCTATCTTGAGACTGGTCATTTAGCGCCCCACCTTTTGATGTGGGTGTAGGTAATGAGGTGAGTTTTCAGTTACCTAAATGTTCAGATTCAGTCTTTCAACCACTATTTATATATATCATCACAGAGTATGGTCTAGACCTGCTCTTTTATGAAAAGCGCTCAGAGGTAACTGTTGTTGTTATTTGGCGCTATATTAAAAAAATTCAATTGAACTATTTGAGCACCTTTTACGTCATGAATGATTTATTTGTTTTGTTGCTTTACAAAGTTATTAAAAAACAATGCTTAAAACTTTTTGAGTGTGTTAAATAAATTAATCAAATTTTTGAAGTGAGTTGGAACGACCAGTTATTCAATGCCTTTAATGTGGAAACGAAGACACAGACGAGCTGAAAGAATGAAGTGAAATTGTCATACTGTCTGCGATTTTCTGTCTTCCTGCATGTGACAGCTGCAGCTGTGTTCCGTAGACTATACTATCGCTGTGTCCGAAATCACCCACTACTCACTATATAGTGGACTATATTGTGAGCACCATTTTATAGTGCTGTCTTAATGTATAGTGAGAAATATTATACCCTATATAGTGGTCACTGATCAAGCCCTACATACCATCATGCATTGCGCTGATAGAAAAAACTGATTGTCCGACGGCAATGACACAATTAATGACTCCGATATAACGATCAGGGTAGTGTCCGAAAGTATTGTTTTAATAATGCGAGTGAGCTCACTATATAGTGCTCTACATACAATTCCCTACATAGGGGATAGGGAGTAGTGAATGAGTGGGGATTTTGGACACAGCCTATGATACCCTGGGTATGTTGAACTTGCTTCGTGGTACAGGCCCCAGGTGAGGCTTATTAACAATCAAGAATTCAGATTGCATTTAATTTCTTAACAAACATTTAATAATTAAATTACTTTTATATAAACATCATTTATAGACACATGGTTACATGGCACTGATTTTAAAGCATTATAACATGAATATTTCCAAACTACAAATAGAAATGAAACTAACTACATGGATACCATTAAGAATACAGGGAATATGTGATTTGGGTTCCCATATAAGTTAGATATGGGCAAGTATGTGCCATGGAGACCCAACAGTTTGCAGTTTTTTGGTGCTTCTTTTGCCATTCTTCATTTAGAAGACAGTCAAACATTTCGCCAACTAAAAATCAAATCATACTGAGGACTAAGGCAAGTGTGTTAACAAATACTCTCTATGGACTTAAAACTAAAAAAGTCGAATATATTTTCTTCTGAAATACGTGCATAGCCTGTCATTTAAACTTTGTACAACTATTCTACCAGCACACTCAAATAATGCCATTGAAAAAGTGTCATATCTTCATTTTTCTTGACAGCTTGACATGCTTCTTTTGAAATTCTTCATTTAGAAGACAGTCAAACATTTCGCCAACTACAAAGAATTAGCCTTGCAGTTTGTTTAAACAATATGCATCCTGTAACATATTTTACATTCTGCTGGGTTTTAAAACAAAGAAATTGTTAGGGGCCCAAGCAACATTTTCCTAAATCAGTAGAACAGTGTTGTTTTGTTTTTTTACAAATGGATATCAGAACACATAAATGTGTTGAAGAGCTTTGAATGAAAGTGAAGTTCATAAAATGAAAGCAGAGAACTATAAAGTTATTTTCATATTAAATATGCCTTCCAATGTTTTGTGCATCTCTGACCAAAAATGTGGTATTACTGGACATTCTCAAAATATATGCCAGTGATTGGCATCCTGGCTCCCACACAGCCTCCACCACTTATAATATTGTCCTGCTTGCTTTGTGTGTGCTTTCTGCTTTGGGGTAATAAAAAAATATAATTAGATGCTTCCATCCAAATTCTCGTCATGTATGCGAGTTGGTGCGCTATCGCTGAAATTCACAATAGCTGCACCATTCCTCCTTTTGAATCTAAAGTTAGCTCAGTTTTCCAATTTATTTGTAACATACTTTGTAGAATGAGATTCTTTGTCATGAAGCCCCTTATGCAGTCTGGATAATACCTGACTCTAAAACTGCTTTCAGGACCAGGTCATCCATATCTAGCGGGTAATTTAACAACTTGGTCAAAAATAATGATGTAATTGTAGTCTTCCTTTTCCTGGGTATAGTTTTCTTTCAAAGTTTAGGAATCTTTGAATTGTACCTTATCTGTAATTGAGTAAAATGTTGGTATTTCTTTGGCTATACAGGTTTAATAAAAAATCTTTATTCATAGATTATTTATTCATACATCTTTATTTCATTTTTTGAAATGTATGCTAAAACCTGCTTAACAAAGGCAGCAAAATAAAACCATCAGATTTAAAAAAAAAAAAAAAAAAAATTAAGTAAAATCATGAAAGGCTCTAAAAAAGTAAAAGTATGTTTTAGAGAGGGAGTCGATTGACTTAGTCAACCTGATTTCCTCAGGAAGGCTGTCCCAGAGCCTCAGACCCCCTTAAATCTATAGGGTCCAATTGATTAGGCTTAAATCCATTCTTACTTTATCTAGCAATTTATTTATTAACAGAGTTGCTGACTTGGAGTTGAAATTTTATCCATGGGCTGTTTTAATTTCCAAATTCTCATTGTCTAATTGTGCCTGAATGGGAGGGAAAATGCAATGCCTTTGCACTTGGCATAGTAATCTTGGTTGCACAGATTAATCAATAACCTAATTTGAGCAGACTATAAGTGTTTCAAATGTGGTAAAGCCATACCTCAATCCTCCTTAATACTCCCTTTAAAGTGTAAAACTTTGAGCTCTTTTCCCTGTCAAATAAACCTAGAAATCATTTTATCCCATTCAGAGAACGGTTTGGTGGGGATTTCCAACGGGATAGTTTGAAACAAAAAGCAAACAAAAAATGAGTCTTGGGGGAATGTTAATTTTTAAAGATTAAATTCTTTGGGACTTTGAGACTCACAAAAAAATGTAAAAACTGAAGACAAAAATGCCACTCATCCAAGATAAGCTTGACAGTTGACAGGCATCCTGTTGTTTGTTTCAATGCATGATGCAAGATGATGAAAATAATTAACATAATAGTGTGATTCATTGACAATTTAATCACAAGGGTAAGTTTTTTATGTCCACATAACATATTCTTAGAACTGCACTAAGTCAGTCTTCTCAAAATAACATATTTTTTTGAACATGATCAAACTTGCTTTCTAATCTTGTCAGATTACAGGTGGAACACAGTGACTACGTTTACATGCAGCCAGTAACCCGTTCAAAACCGGGATATTAGCAATAACCCGGTCGCGCACGGCCATGTAAACACCGGCAAAAACCTGGATATGCTCATAACCCGGTTTTTCAAAACCCGGTTATTACCCCTGGGGTACCCCTTTTCTAACCCGAATATTTCGTCATGTAAACGCGTATCGGGATATCATTATCAAAAGTAACATTGATTTGTGTTCTGCGCATGCTCTATTCGCAAGGAATCTTGGTCTTTTGAGTATAGGAACTTCTTGTATCTGCCAAACCCGCGTGCAGTATACCGGAAGTAAACAAGGTAAACATGGCGAGACGCAACACAGCACCGTACTTCTGGAGCGA
>JAPMOB010227325.1:0-13139 GCA_029875015.1 Lepomis gibbosus
ATATATATATATATTATGTCTGTCAATGTCTGCTTTTCTCGTGGAGAGAAATTTGTTGAGTTAGAAGGTCACCTAGGAATGTCAGCCAGCAGATGATGATGAATCATGGATGTGCATCTGAGTCCTCAAGGGATCATGACACACGGTTAGCTGTTAGAGTTTCTTGATATGAATGTAACTTTCTTGAACCATTTTCTTTCCTTCACTATCGCTACCATTCTAAAGGTGTAATCACTGAGGGTTACTCACAGTGTAAAGATCACTGTGCTGGTCCAGCAGGGAGTCATTTACAGTTTTGGAAGATGTAAAGTAGCAATACTGCAATATAAAACTACTCTAGTACAAGTAAAATTCTGCATTCAAACTCTTACTTAAGTAAAATTACAAAGGTATTAGCACCAAAATATACTATAGTAAAAGCACTTATGCAGAATAGCCCATTTATAGTTTTAGTTACTTTGTATACTGCGTGGTAGCTTAACATATGATACTATATCATAATGTATTAGTTGATTCATATTTTGTATTAATTATTTATTTGTACCCCAAAGTTGTACCATTATTGAGTAAATAATCTTGGTTACATTCCCCTGCTGCCCATTTCTAATTAATTAATACCAATCAATGAACCTCTGCCTCCACTGCAGATTGAAATGGAAATATGAAAACCAGCAAGAGTGGGCTGTGTTGGAGAACTTCAGCTATGGCTGTGGGTCAGTGGACCATGTAACGAGGAAATGTAAAGTGGTCAAACTTAAAATATTGAGTATTTTTTCAGTTTGTGTAGCATGCCATTCACTTAATAACCCACAGTTGTGTGTGATGCAATTGTGTGATACAGTTCAGCCATAAGCACTTGCTGATTGTATATGTATTTGTTGTATTTCTGCACCTTAGCGAATTATTTCAGTTATTTAAACATCACCTCCAGCTATGGTGAATCGGCAGCATGATGTTTCCTATAGTGTGTCTGTCTGCATATTGGGTATGTGATGAAGTGCAGAGGCTTCATCCTTCCTGGCGGAATTGAAGTGTAAATGCTCATTGAGCAGCTCTAAATACACGTAATCCTTCCATGGCAGCATTAGAGAGGGAGATGAAACAGACCCTCAATAAAGAAGCCGCATGAGGCTGACTCCACTTACGGTGATTGAATATGCACCGACTGTATAGTAATTTCTTTAGAAGACTACGGGTGGCTGTCAGCTATCTAAACCACAGCAATATACAAGAACCAAGATTGTAGATATAATTTGTCTACAGTATTATTCCATTCTACAGTACATTGTGTTTGGTATAGGGATGTCACAATACCAGAAATTTAGTGGTCAATACCAATACCAGTGAAATTCCATGATCCTATACTATATTCATATACTTCAACATACACTCCTGTCATTTTGAGAGGAAGTCCAGTACAGATGAGAGGTGGTTTGATGTCAATATATTTACAACCTTGCAATGTGCATAATTAATTAATTTTCTTAACATTGTTTTTACAAACTCACAGATGGTCATTCTATATTGGCCGTGGTTTGCGATTTCTATGTTGGAAAAAAAAAGCTTTTGAAGATTGAACTGGATTGTATTGCACTTTTTAAAACGTCCCCTAAATCCACCGCATCGCCGTCTTTGGTGATTTTGCGTTGATCAAAACTGTGAAACGTCTGCCTAAATTAGCTCTCCACCATAACCCAAAACTGGGAGAAATCAAGGCATCGACATGGAATTATTGAAGGTAACAGTTGCAAAAAACAACGAATGTTAAATATTAAACTGATTTCACCTCGGTTTCCATGCGCGACTGCAGAGCTCTATTTGTCACCATCTTCCACATGTTGGATCCCCTCTACCTAAGATACTGTAGAAAAAACGAGTACCGTCATGTTTTCAGAATTTTGGCATCGATCTGGTACCTTAGTATCGTTTCTCATGCCATCCCAAGGTAGCAGAAATAATAGACTTAGATAAAAGGCATTTATTTAGCTTTTAGCTTTGAAAGTTGGAGGGTAGAGAGAGAGCCAGAGACCCAGTGTTGCTGCTATTCTCTTCTCATCTCTGTATGAGTCATGTTGATAAAAGCTGTCCTTTCTCTCCTTGAAAATCAATGGTTTGCAGAGACTGTCAAAACTTTGTTCTTCATCTAATTTCCATTTCTGCCTATTTTTTGAGTTCTCCATGTTTTAAGTGAAGGTGGAAAGTGATGGAGAAAGAATGCAGTGCTTTCCCAGCTTTGTTAGCCATTGTTCCTCCTTTTAACATTCACTTTTTTCAGTTGGATCAGCATTGCTTTACTTAAGAGGCTGTAGTTGTTTTCAATTCCCACACTTCTCATGATCTATTAATACACACACACACACACACACACACAGACACACACGGTCTCACCATATTTCACTCACTTTCCTCATTTCTGAAGAGCAACTGGCATTATTACAATCAGTGTATCTGTGGGGAATCCACATAGGTTAAACTATTTGTGTCAGGTATAATTGAACTACACACAAACATTACAATACAATTGCTTACATGTGGTCACTCTAAAGAGCTACATTTCAAACAAATGTATGTAAAGGGAGCAGGTGGCATGCTATTGTTGCATTATTGATGTGTTAATTTAATAGAAAGAGCTGTGCATTAAGTGGGACAGGAACCTGCATCTGTCTGGCTTGCCCTGTCTTAGGGAAATGAAAGTTTCGGCGTTTGAGATGAATTATTCAGGTAATTAGAGGAGACTAATTTCATCTGATCAGGATGATGATGTCATCTGATGATGATATGATTGGCTGTTGTTTGTTGTCTTAGCTTCTTTTAGTGATCCTTAATCCATAATAATACTAGATATTTAAATGAAATATAAGTCAGTTGAACCAGTTATTAAACATCAGTTTGCAACAAGTCCCTTCTTGATCCAATTAAAACTGGAGACATGTTTTGAGATAGTTTTAATGTCAGTTTGCATTCGATCCATTGTCTAAACTTTTAATTGCCACTTTTGTCACTTTGTGAGTCAAATGCAAATTTTAGGATCATTGAGTGGTTGAAATTCTACCAATTTAAAATATCTGTGTGAAAAAGCTCTACGTTACACTGCCCATATTTCACAAAGTGCACACTTACATTCTGCAAGGACCCTCAACCTTTCTCTTGACTCTTCCATTTTAGTTGACAACCTCTTCATTTCTACACGTTTAAAGCTGCTTTGTTAATGGTGTCTAATTATCCTGAAGTGTGATGGGAAAGCTGATTCTCACATGTCACCGTTGTTGAGAGGCTGGAGGTTAGATTAGTTGTCCACGACTGATCGTGTGAATCCCCATGGACAGACTCCTGATGTGTATGGGGACTTGTGGTGACAGAGTTCAGGAGGAGAAATGACTTTTCTCGGAATAAAATTTACTAAATGAGCACACTGCAGTGTTCAGATTGAAATTTACTGAACAGAACGAGCGAGACATACTGGTGTTGAATTGTAGTGTCTGTGGTGAATGTTATCATGTAGTACCTCAGTCAGTGTTGGCACTGACTCAGCACTCTGAGCAGATTGAATGTCCATTTAACGGCAATAATTGTTTGGGGTGGGGGTGGGGGGTAAATTTTACAGCAGTATAGAGACATATTTTCAGGAAATCACTTTTCCACTTTTGCAGCTTCATTCTCGATGAGATTATTATTTTTGAACATTGCCAGGGAAGACCACTCTCACCACTTCATGAACATCCAAAAGAGACAGGTTCTTGGTGTCAAGTTATCCCTGGATAGCACCTTTAACACGAATAATATACACATACTACACATAACACACATTGTACACATATCTGCACATATTACACAACAGTGGCATCATGAATTTGCCTGTGAGTTTAGCACTCTTATAGCAGGGTACACAACTTTTCCCAAGGCATGCTCTTTTGTAGAGTAGGGTCATAATCTGTGCAGTTAAAGAGTTTGCGTGTGGAGACACTGGCACAGATTGATCTGTTGGTTTTTACAACTAATGAACAGTCAAATATTCAACATCAACAGTTCAAGATTCAGAATTGTGAGCTATTCTTTGTAATATTAAGCATAATAATTCATTTCAATCTGCGTGAACTGAACTTTGAGATAGTTCTTGTAAATTGTGAACTTCCACAACACTGGTCACTGGATATATGTGACTGGGTCTAATTTGCTTTGCTGTTTTAGTTAATGAGTCCATTCTGGCTAATTAGGAAAGAACGTCTGCCACCTGGAGAACTACCATGTGGAAAAAGTCAAGCTATACTGTACAGTGTCTCATGGGGCAGCTAACAACCAGTGCAAGGGGAAAAAACACACACTTATTGTTGATTCAGATAAATTAATAAAAATATGTCTGAGCAAGTTAATGAATTAACGCATTAATTAATTAACACCGAGATTTATTTAATCTCACATTAACTCAGTTATTATTATTATTATTATTATTATTGTTATTGTTATTGTTATTGTTATTGTTGTTATTGTTGTTATTGTTGTTGTTGTTATTAGGCTATTATTTTGGAAAGTCCATTCCTCACTTGCTCTGAATACACACATAGTCAAACCATGGCTCACAAGAGGGGTGGCATGTTGATGAGCCTGCAAATCACCCACCCAAACAAGCAGCAGAGGGAGGCTTTGGGCGGACTATGTTGGATACAGCGTGTGGGAGAAGTAGATAAAAGCAAGACAAGCGATGAAATGCCATAGTGAAGTGGATAGCTACACACTGTATCCTGATTAGTAAAAACAGAAGATCACTGATCCCACTGATTTGCGCTGTCATGTACACAAAGTTCAAGACAGTTAAAACTTCAGAAGCGGGTGGGCGTGTACATGAGGCGAGCACAACCGCGACAGTTTCACAGGAATGTGTCCGCTTGTCGATACAGTGTATGGTTGCTATGCCTTGTACTTGACCACTTCACTTCACTCTAACAGGGACACTTACCGCTGAAAACGTGTAGGTGTATGCTGCTCCCTGATAAAAGAAAAGTGTTTCTGCTGATACCTGTTCAGAAACAAAACAAGAAAACAGATTTATGTGTGTTAACCTGTTGCTCAGAAGGCGCCTGTCATGATGTTATGATCGTGGCTCTGGACTCTAACTTGTTTTAACAAGCTATAAAAGGTAATACACTGGAAGTGGCAAATAGCTTTGGTTTTGGATTTGATTACATTCATTTAAGTTATATATAAGTAGTTTAAGTTGAGATTTACAAGAAGTGTTTTATTGCTACTGTGTAAAGGGAATACTGCTGGTAAAAAGCACATTATTTGTATGAAGTGTTTACAAACCACATGTTATTGGACTTATAGCAGTACATTTAAATTAAAAGTGCACAATACACTACTTTAGAATTTATTATTCAATTTTGCACGTAACAGTGCGTTGTCAGGGCAACAATTAAAAACTGTAATCGCTATTAACTGCATGATTTTATGTGATTTATGGCAATAAAAAAATGTTATCGTTTCCCAGCACATACTAATAATAATGATAATAATGATAATAATAATAATGATAAAAATAAGAAGAAGAAGAAGAAGAAGAAGAACTGCTGTAAGAATGTGTTGTTTTATAGTTATATATTAAATCAAATCTATGTATCAAATAAACAAAAGAAAACCAAGAACAAGGAAGGGAAAAAAAGAAGGTTAAGAGAACAAGCAGCCCACCTTTACTACTCAAAATAGCTCAGGGTAAATTAACAGCTCAAACTATTTTTAACTGTGGCCTGTGGGGGGAAGAAGAAGATGCCAAGATGCCTACACACACTGGCCGCCTCTATCTTCTCTGCTTAAATAGCAAGCCTTCAGGCAATACTCTTCCACCAACTGGAAACACAGCCACCCATCACCCCAGAGCAGAAACCTAGGAACGTAAGTTAACAATCAACAAATTGTTATGGCACAGAATGGTTTACATATGACAGGACAGGTGCCACAAACTATTAACATATCACCCACATTTCATAAATTCTAACCACAGTCATAACAGGAGTTATAAGCACACACATGGCATCACACCAGGGTACATTTGGTTATTCTTTTAGGGTGCAGTTCCTTTTAAAGGTGTTCTGCTTTAGTAAAATCACCAGCTGTTTAAGGCCCACGATGGTTAAAACCTAAACTCAGTGAAGGTGAAAGATTTCACGATGTGATGCAACTTTTTCATCTGAACATTGAAGTGCAGGAAATGACGAGAAAATTGTCTCGCTGTGAAGGTGGTCCAGAGGAACTACAGACAAGCTGTTGTTCTTCTATTGCATGTGTGTGTTGTCAGACTGCAGCTGATACAAGAGGATCATGTTTTCCAGAGAAACCAGTAGACTAAAACAACGGAGCAGGTTGGACTTTGGAGAGAGATACATGTGCTCAGTAAGAGCCGCCGGTAATATAATACACACAATAAGTGCTCTCTTAGTGTGTTTTATGTGTTTTTGTGTAACGGGCTGTGCGGTGGGATGGTAGGGAAAAAATGAGAAGCGTCATGGCTGACTAACACAGATCAGCCCCTGGTCTTGTCTCCACCTCAGAGGATCCTGTTCATCTTCTCTTTTAAATACTGAGCCTGCTCTTCTCTCTCCTTGCCAGTGACTGAGCTTTCTCTCCACAGAGCGCCTTCCTGTGTTTCTTATTCTCATTAAGTAAAACCGCAGGGCTCCCATTTCCCTTAAATGAGATGGACATTCATTTCCATTTGATGATAAACGACTTGTTTACTTGACAAAGTACAGCACCTGGGTAGTTAACTACCTGTCTGTCACAGGCACTTCTAGGTTAACTACCCGGTTGATTTTCTACCTCTCGGTGCAGTGCTCTTCACCGGTAATGAATTTTCATGGTGGTGAATCTCTGCGTTGATTACTGTCAGCTTTCCTTTCCAGTCAAACTGAATCCCCCATCATATAAATGATTTTGACTGTGAACTGGGCACAGTATGCTGCATTATGACATCCTGCTGGGAGCACTGGGGTGTTGCAAGGTGGTTTAACAGTGCTGCATCAGTTGGCATGCAGGATTATTCCAGATTCTGTAATGTCTGTCTCAATAAAAGCCTGCTGCATGCCTCCTAGTCCACCCTGAGCTCCCGACGCCCCTTGAAATGGGGAGGAATAATCACGAGAGTGAGAGAGATGTTTCCCTGAGCGAGAGCTTTCCTCTAATGAATCTGCAAAATTATTACATTATCAAAATAAATATAACAATTCTTCTTTTTTTAGAGAGAGCACACACTCATTTACAGTATTTCCCTAAGATATAATCCTTACTCAAACAGTGGCAATCCATGGTAAGAGATCAGAAAGAAGCCATATGAGACAAACATTTTGCAAAAAAAAGGTATGTATTATAGTGGACACCGTAATCAAACACTAGAATCAACAAGTTAAATGGCAGGTAAATAGCTTTATGTTTAAACAGTCAACTGTTTTCACACATTAGCAACAACTACTTTATACCTTATCTAATATTTTTTCTAATATTACTGTCGCCACAAAATAGCGTAAGCTCAGTAAACTCTCACAGAAGTCACGGAAGTGCGTGAAACATATAAATAACGGTGCAAAATATACCAAAATGAGTGTACATGTGAATTCATGGTTGACACAAAATGGCGGCAGCAATTGGCACAGCTATGGGTTTGTCACCGTTGTCAAGCAGGGACTTTGCTAGCACACACACTTTACTACACTCTGTAAAACTTAATTAACTTACTCAAAGTGTCACACAAACACTCTTGACTGGATTATTACAGCCGTACCAACTCTGTTTAACACCATCAAACATACCTGAAATTGGGGAGGAAGAATGACAAGAGTGATAGAGATGTTTCCTCAGCGCTCAGAACTTTAATGTGGAAAGTAGTGTGACATCCCCATGTATGTGGGCGGACACAGAAATAATTGATCTCTGGATCAGATCAATCAGGTCAGATTAGAATGTCAAAGAACACTTTGACATTCTAAATTACGCAATCAAGAATCAACCATTTAACGTTCAAATTAAAACTAGCAGGAGTTCTAGACAAACTTTTCATTTTCCATTTTATACTTGTGTTCTATTTTATACTATGTATAGAGTATTTAGACATAGTATAATAACCCAATAATGATTCAGCCCTCCATTTTTCTAGGATTTCTCTGCGTTGATATCGGTGAGTTACCAATTGGCCATCTTATATATTATTAGTGTTTTGTATGTGCTGTGTTGGTAGCCTTGGAATCAATGAAACATTAAAGTGAATGAAGGCGGCGAGCTGTTGAAAGCTCCCATAGGGGCCGATTATCCTTCACAGCTGATAGAGCTGCCTTTGGTCTGGGCTCCCCTTCAATTTTTACACTACTTCTTTTTACTCTTATCTCTCTTAATTGCAAAAATATAATGAGATGAAAACCAGAAGACTGGATAAGAAGGAGCCTTATAAACAGGCAGGAATATCATGGTCATAGAAATAACTGAGGCAAACACAGACAGACAGGTGGGGAAAATAAAGACAGACAGAAATAGATAAGTAAATGCAGACAGACAGTGTCAGGCCCAGGCTCACTACCTGATAGACGGTGTTAACACAGGCACAAATGTCAAAAATGTCAATCCTATACTCCTATAATACTATTGTTATTTTGGCAATGCATATACATTGTACCTATGACTATATATATATATATCATGGATACATATGCATATGTACGTACACAAATGAAATTTTAAAATAAATCAATATTTTCACTGTCATTGACAATAAATGTCAGTGTATCTATTTGCTTCCCTTTAAATGTTATTATGGAAATACATATTGTACCTTAGATTATTGAATGCATGTATGTATATCTACACATATATATGCATATGAAAAAGGGAGTGGGTGAGTTGGTATTGGCATTTTAATTTGCATAAGCACTTATCTTTTCTGTACGGATCTATGTAAAGTGTTCCTGTTGGTTCAGTTTCTACTGTTCCAGCAAAAAATCTGCATATTGACCAAAAGCTTCTCGTTCCTCTTTTACTGCTTTAACTAACATGCTTAACATTACATTTTGCGGCCTATCCTGCTATAAATTGGCCTTGACACTAAACCTTCCATTAGGTTTGATTGTTTCTTTAATTAAATTGAATATTGGATGGGTATTTTTGCCCTCCTGGCAGATTTGCAAAGGGCTAGACGATGTATTAAGATAGCAAACACAAGAGTGTAAATGGGAACCAGTCTGGTATCCTTAGAGTCCTGTTGCGTCTAAGCAGGCGCCCGCCTGACATTTCAAATCACATAACCCAATCCAATATTTGTCCTCAAACACCCATCCAAGCCATTTTTGTATAGGCCCATTCTATCACACCATATAGGCATGGTGCCAGATTGGATAAAATGGATTGTAGGATAAGTTTACATCTGTTAGAGTGTCTGAAATGCCAGTTTCTTGGAAAGACAGGGGCAGAAGAGAGAAAATGCATTATATAAGTGGAGATAGAAAAGGAGAGGCTGTTATATCCACCCTAATGCTTTGTAGCTACTGACCATCATTATGATGTTACTGTGGCTCAATGGCCCATGAGAATCTATAATGTAGTGAGAAAATGGAAAGGAAATTGTCTTTTCTCCACAACATTTCTCCAGAGCTATTTCACCCTCCCTCTAAATATCAGTATTTGTGAATCATGTATGGCGGAAACAAGGATGAATGTTGTAATGAATAGCGCCATTAGAAACTAAGTGGCTGACAGTTGCGTGTGTCTCACTTTTACTAAAAGCTGATTTAAGACTGTATATATTGAACTAAAGTTAGTGTGCGCATGTGCACTTGCATGTGCAGATTTACATTAGACATCAAAGTCAACTGAACAAAAAAAATATTTAAAGTTAGAATTTTTCATGGTTTTCACTGACTGTAGTGATTTTATACAAACTGAGTTTATGCAGCCCCAAAAATCAGATTAGCAGGATGATGACCTGTCTGTTTGAATCCCTCGATTACATGACATTGTCGCATGTAGTCCACAGAGCATGCTGAGAGGGAGGGGTGTTTGCAATGACAACTATGAACTCTGATGGCTGGCTGTTTTTCGTAACAATAAAAAGCTTGAAAAAAAGAGCCCCTGGATAAGGGCCCACTAGAGGTCCTCGCCCCCCTCTGCAATGAGCCGTCAGCTGCACGCCTGCCGAGGGCACCTGGTGGAACGAAGGAGAATGGCAATAAATGCCTCTTTGTTTTATCTGCTACCAGTTTCATTTTAGAAACATTGTCACACAGAACGCTGCACCCATCGATGACATCATGACTCAGTTTGCTTTACCTGTGTTACAAGGACAAGTGAAAGGGGAGGCATTAGATTGTTTTGCTCTTGATGGTTAATGTACTGTAGACTGAGGTGACTGCGGCTCACATAAAGAATATTTAAATATGAGGATCCAGCGAGGCACATGAAATCAAGATACATACATTTAAATCTAATGCATGAAAAAAAAGTTTGTTTCATTCAAGATATTTGGTCTTTTGCTTGCTTCCCTCTTGCCATCAATCATCAAGCTGTTCCAACTGCATCTGCTTATATGACCAAGAGCTCTGAACCTCCTCTCAGGCTAGACTGTGTTTGGCCAGACACGCCAGGCACACACAACCTGGTGCAGGCTTATAAATCAAAAACAGAGACGCACAATAATTAAACTGTCTGAGCTGAACTCCTTTTTGTTCAGTTATTCCTGTCCTGCTCAGACTGTTCTCTATTAAAAATGTCAAAAATTATACACCATGTAACATCAATTACTGTGCATTTCTGTCTGCCAGCTTAATCATAATTCAATTAATGTGCACTGTTTTGTTTCTAACTGTTGTCTTTTTTTCTGTGTTTTTTTTGGGGGGATGCTGTTTCCTGATCGTCTCTATTCTCAACCTCCATCTGTGGATCCTAAAATGCAGGTAAAACCATAAGCGGCTGGATCTGTGTTTGAGGGTCTGAGTTTGTGTGTGTGTGCAAGCTGTGTATAACTGACCAGGGCTGCTATAGTCCACACTTTCCTTGTACATTGGAGTATGTTGACTTCGACCAATTGCTGCTTGTTTGTGTTATTTCACCTCATGCAGTGACAGCCATATGGCTAGTTTGTTTTTTTTGTGATGAATTCCATTTGTCATGTTCAGCTGCCTTGGTGGCAGAACTGCTCACAGCCTACCCAACGATCACTATAATGGCTGCACACCAGACCTCATTTTCAGAATGCTAAAAAGGTCTGTGTGTAGGGTCCTGTGTTTCCTGCTGTAGGTGGTCTAAAGTCAAAGGACATGCAGGCAGCAGCACTGGAGCAGGTTGTCATTATTCATGAGAGGAGGTCAGATTTGGCACCACTGTGACTTTTAAAATGTTGGTGAAGCAGTCTGTTTAATTCTTCAGTGTAGCTCATGCATAACAAGCTGGCGAATGAATGGCGAGCAGTGTGTGGTGCAGGAGTTATCTCTACAAGATCCTATCTACATTGCATGTTGAGTTGACAATCAACTCTCAAGTTTAGTGCAGTTTAGATAACTGGAAATGGGCGAAAAGCTTGCTTAAAATGCCTAAATCAATCTTCATATCTTGATACATGAAGACATCTGAGATTACAGTAGCCAGCTGAGAGAGTGGACAGGCAGGTAGGAAGCAGTCGGGTGACATTTTCGCACACATAGTATCTGTATTGTAGCATAGTCCATGCATGGCTATGGCTGCATTCCCGGTGAATGCATTACTTTACCATTAAATACATATTCCTAAAGCGGTGAGTAAGAAGTGTAATCACAGTGTGTACAGCAGTGACAAGTGCTCATGTGACAACAGTGAAGAAATGGAACTTTGCTACAATGTAAAGTAGTGAGTGTACAGCTTGTATAACAGGGGTGTACTCACTTTTTTTGTCAGCGGTTTAGACATTAATGGCTGTGTGATGTGTTATTTTGAGGTCCCATCAAATTTACAGTTATACAAGCTGTGCACTCACTACTTTACATTGTAGCAAAGTGTCATCTCTTCACTGTTGTCACATTAAAAGATATGATCAAATATTTACAAAAATGTGAGGGGTGTACTCACTTTTGTGAGATACTGTACCATGTTATGCTGTTCATTGAAAAGGATGCTGTGGACAGACACACACCAGAACTATTATCCATGTTTGAATATAAAAAAAGAAAGAAAAAAAATCGACAGTTCCTGCATGGTTTAAGAGTTGAGATGATGGCAGTGTTTGACAGTGCCAGATAAAGCATAGGAGTTACGCATCAGAAACACTGTTAGACATGGCTGACATGGCCAACATGGTCAGTGGTCTTAATCTGGAGGGAGGACTTGGTCTGACAGGAGATGTGGAAGTGAACGAGCTAACAAGTCTGCAGAGACTCAACAGGAGAATACTCAGGAGAATTGCTGACGTCTCTCCTTTTCTGTTCAGTCAATATGGGGAATTGAGCTGAATCCAGCAGCTGGATGCAGGAGAGAGAAAGACGAGACTCAGAGTGTAGGTGAAGGGAAAAATTCTAAAAGGTTGACCTATGTTTGGAAATATTTAAAGAAAGATCTGAGGAACAGAATGATGGGTCATTAGTTTGTCAGTCTGCACACTAACATGAAGGTTTCAGATCTGCAGGTCAGCTTCTGAACTGCATCTTTTTTCTGTTGAGGTTTCACCAACTCCAACCTGACACATCCACATTCACAGCTCATTGACAAATACATTTAATAACTAACAAAAAAACATGTTAAATGTCAAAACTTCTCAGAAGAAGTTGGCAGGTTGAATTAAATCCAGTGTCAGAAGTTATTTTGTGACTCAGGTACCTGTGTGTGTTTCCTGCCACAGAGCCTTTCATGTCGGGTAGCCCAGGGATGTTGTACTCTGTGGCATTAAAAACAGCCTTATCAAAGGGTTGCATCCATGTTGCATGCAAACACACACACTTACTGTATACACAGCCTCTCACACAGCTCTGAAGTGTATAGGAAACTCTGGCTTTTCTTCTTTTCTTCTGTCTCCAGTCTTTTTCCCTACAGACACACTGCAGCATCAGGACATGCCACGGCAGCTTTACTGTTTACTCTGAGTTAAAGCATAACTAGACAAGACAGATGATCCTGAGTCTGTCAGCAACATTTTGTGTCAGAAA